>CAUYTI010083431.1:0-24491 GCA_963575145.1 Galago senegalensis
TTAAAGCAATAACTGAGAAAATGACATGAAGGCTGTGTTGACCAGTTAGATGGAAGTATTTCAGAATGCATGTGAAAACCCCACACTGTACCCCAGAAGTGCATTAATGTACATAGTTAACATTCAATAAAAAAATAAAAATAAAAAAATTAAAAAAAAAAACTACAACTTACGTAGCAAATATTATGCTATGAGCAGAGAAATAGAGGAAAAAAAAATCCTGTCTTCATTAAGTTCAGTAGCTAGCAGCACATCTCTTCATAAAATAGCACTCATCACCTCCTTTTCTTTATTCTTTATCTGGACTTTTTCTTTTTAGACACAGTCTCACCTCAAACTCTTAGGCTTTTCTCTTGCCTCAGCCTCCCAAGTAACTGGGACTATAGGCGCCCACCACAATGCCCAGCTATTTTGTTGTTGTTGTAGTTTTCATTGTTGTTTGGCAGGCCCAGGCTGGGTTGGAACCTGCCATCCCCAGTACATATGGCCGGCGGTGCCCTAGCCACTGAGCTATAGGCGCTGAGCCTGGAATTTTTTTTAAATAGCAATTTTACACAGTCATAGATAAAACAAACAGAATCAAGATGCATATTTCAGATTTTATGGAGTTAATTTCATAACTTTCAGCAAAGTCTATCACTTCTCTCATAAATATTTATTTTCCTCTGGGTCAACACTTTGGGATGTGTGGGGCATGCCCTCCCCCTGTCAGGCTATCCTCATCTATGCAAACAAAGCCTGATTTTACATTCTGAACAGTGCGGAACATAGCATAACAGATACCTACACCTCAGTGAGCTTAGGGTTTTCTCCCTCATCCAAGGAACCCATTCATTCATTGACTCAACACTTAATGAGCCTACTAGAAGTGAGTTCTGCATTACCCTCTAGGGAAATCAAAGCTGAACAACACAGTCTTTCTGGTTTTAAGGGCTATAGTAGCCTGAAGCAAAGGTAGATAATTTCAAAACCTTAGTAGCAAAGGCCCTTAGAAAGGCAGCTGTAGAGCAGGACAGGGACTGGAGGACAACACCTTTCATTTCCATTGGAAAGAGTCAGACACATAAACTCTTAAATAACAGACACTGCAGTTCGGTTTCCCAGGTAAAGATGGGAGAGAGGGGTGGTCAGCCCAGGGAGAGCTCCAGCAATGCAGAGGCCCACAGTCCAGAATCAGTCTGGCATCTCCCAAGGATAGAGGATAAAACTACAGACAGACAATTTAGGTAGGGCCTTGGGTGCCATGAAATGACTTTGGACTCTATCTTGACTGCAAAGGAAACATTAAATGTTGTTGTTTTGTTGTATACAGGTGAACCACATCAACAAATTTGCTTTATGAAAAAGTTCACTTGTGCTTAGGCACAAAGCACATATTATAGTGAGGTTAGTGCAGGAAGGAGACAAATCAGGAGGTTCCAGCAGTTATCCAGACCAAAAAGGCACCTGTCCAGTGCACTGAAGAGCACACCAGCTCCCTGGCCAGGCAGGATGAGACTTCTCTGAGCATGGACAGGGAAGAGGGCCAAGCTTCAGGTTCCAGCAGAGAAAGGGCTTCTGATATCAGAACAGCAAGCCTCAGAGCTCAGACTTTCCATGGCTCCTCCAATCCATGCAGACCCTCCCTTTCTCTATCTCCCCTTCTTCCTGTCCCCTCTGTCACTGTGGACTTGGGTTTTTTGTTTGGTTTGTTTGCAACGGTGTCTCACTACATTGCCCAGGCTGGAGTGCAGTGGCTGTTCACAAATACAATCATAGCTCACTGCAACTTCAAAGTCCTGTCCTCAAGTGATCCGCCTGCCTCAGCCTTCTGAGTAGCTGGGACGACAGGCATGAGCCACCACACTGGGCTCAGACTTGATTCTGTTCCAGGGTTGCACCCTCAAGGACACACTCATTTATTCCCTTTGGGTCACTCAGCACTGTTTGATACCTGGCTCTTACTTCCCAGTTTCCCACCACCACACTGCCACCCATGCCCATCTCTGAGTCACCTAGTAGATTCTCAGCCTCACTGTGCTCCATGCCCTACCCACTAGCAGTCAGCATGCTGACTCTGACCACAATTCCAGAGACTTTTTGTCGTGCAAAAAGACAATGTGGGGATTTATTTCACACAATACTGGTATTAATATAAGCATCTTACTTAAAAAGTAAAATATGGTGTACAGTTTCTTCACCACTATCCACAGAACCCCAAAGCCTGGGGCCATGCCTCCAGATTGTGGCCCAAGGTCTTTTGTGCAAGAGTGTGGTACCATGGAAGGACTGCAGCCTTCAGACCAGATAGACTACTGTCTGAATCTCAGCCCTTCCCTGATTGTTCCCCTGCAATAAATCACTTGCCCTCTGCAAGTCTGTGGTAAGGCGTGAGTTTACAACACACATCAGCCAATCACACAGGCCCAGCCCCTGGGCAGCATTTATCTTAAAGTTAGTTTTTCCCCTGTCTGCCCACTCTCAAGTTTTCTGTAATTTAAACATAAAGCATGGTTTTTAATTTATCATTCCAAATGTCTCTTGAAGGAGAATAATCAATACAGAATCCATCTGTCTTCCTCTGCCCAGTCTTAGCAGGAAACCACAAAAAAAAAGATAAACTATTGTTTGAGATACTCAGTATTGGTCAGGTGACAGGAATAAGTGGAGGCAAGGAGGAGGGAGAGAAGGAAATTACCCAGAAGGAAGAGGAAGAAGGTTTTCAGTTATTTAAGTATGACTCCTCTCAGCTGTTTATATTGGATAATCTCAGCAGCTGGTGACTCACTCCTACGGGAGTATCTGAATATGAAACTTCTATTCTTTTGTATAAGTTCTGCGTTTTCCACGATATGAGACACTCCCTCCTCGGGGCTATTTCCTCGGGTACACAAGTGAATAATATCACCATCCCAAGTCCTTGTCTTCATTTTAAAGCTTGAGGGGGAAATACCTGTCTCCACCTTCACTCTGATTTCTCTGTGATAAGTTTATGCACTGCCTTATGAAGTGTTTAAGAAAAATCAAGATAACACCTACCTTGAGGAAATGTTATGCAAATTAAATGAGATAAAACTATAAAACATTTCTGAGTCCTTCATTTTTCCAAGGATCTAGCCTACACTTTGGATGCCCATCATGTTAGCACAATGCTTTATGTATAGTAGACATAGCTCATAAATTATCATCCAATAGAAGTTTTTCTACTGTGTCATAAAATACACCTTTATATTTGTCACTGGAGAAAAAATATGCAGCAAGTGAACACTTAAAGGAAGGTACTAGCTATTCTCAGGAAATACATATTCAAGGACAGTAAGAAATGGAAAAAAAAATTGCCCTAAATATTGCTATATTCTCTTCAGGGACCTGGCATTCAACAACCAGCCCTTTCAAAAACAAAGTACATCTAATACGTGATGACCCAAACCAAAGTCCCATATAATTAAATTTCATCAATCTGATTTAAATGCTACCCTACATGGTTCAACCTGTCATTTTATATTTTTATAGGTGATTGTCGCAGGGAGAAATGAAGCATCTGAAGACCCTATTTCTGTTGCTTGCTTTGAAGGCATCCAAAGTGACCTGATGAGTCAAGAAAATGTGAGCAACTTTATAAAAATGTTGTTATTCAAATAAATATCTGCCTAGAGTTATTAGTAGATAGTCATCAAAGAATCTAACTCAATTATATCTGTGCTTCCAAAGGTGGGCCAGGGGACTCAGATCTCAGACAGCAGAAAGGGATTACACTGAGTTGAAGGATTTTTACTTTTATAATGTTTTGTTTGTCCCTCTTCATACAGTGCCTAAAATTGTTCTAACCTATTGTATTAATCTGCTCAGGCTGCCATAACAAAATACTATAGGGCTGAGTAGAAAAACAATAGAAATTTATTTTCTCACAGTTCTGAAGGATGGAAGTCCCAGATAAAGGTCTGGGTGGATTGGTTCCTGGGGAGGACTCTCTTCCTGGCTTGCAGACTGCCACCTTCTTGCTATATCCTCACATGGCCTTTCTTTAGTAGTACTTGTGGAGAGAGCATATGAGCTCTCCAAGGTCTCTTATAAAGACACCAATCCTATCAGATGCAGACTCCCAACTTTATGATCTCATTTAATCTTAATTATTTTACTGCAAATAAAGCCACACTGGGGATCAGGGCTTCAACATATGAACTTTGAAGGAACAGAAACATTCAGTCTACAGCAGCTATGAATAATTCCATTATTCCCATAATTCTATAATGCTAAATAAAACTTCTTCAAGTTCTTGACTCTCTATTCTTTTTTTTGTTTGTTTTGAGACAGAGTCTCACTATGTCACCCTCAGCAGAGTGCCATGGTGTCACAGCTCATAGCAACCTCAAAATCTTGGATTTAAGCAATTCTCTTGCCTCAGCCTCCCAAGTAGCTGGGACTACAGGCACCCACCAAAACACTCAGCCATTTTTTGTTGTTGTTGTCACTTGTTTGGCAGGCCTGGGCTGGGATTGAACCCGCCAGCCCTGGTGTATGTGGCCAGTGCCCTAGCTGCTGAGCTACATGCACCAAGCCTTAACTCTCTATTCTTAAACGTTTCTCCTACCAAAATTATCCATGGTTCCAGTCTCATAGTATAGTTTACAGAACAATGGAAAGTGAGTAGTGACAGCAACATTTTCTGAGCACTTCATAGGAAAAAAAAAAGCAATTTTATCTTAGGTAAAATTCGTTTCAGCTAAGGTATTTCAACAAACTCAAAAAGGGATTAGTACTATTTTTCAAAGACTAATATACCCTAAGGCCACCTGAAAGTACATTTTCACCATGGCTACTAGAGAGCGAACAGGGCAGCAACATCACAAGTAATTAAAGTGTACAAAAAGGAAAGGCACTTAAATTTTAGAACAGAGCACTTCCTGGACATAAACAACAAGCTAAATTCAGGCTTTCCAGGTTCAACTTCCACTAGCCTAACTTCTCATCCTGAAAGGAAACCCTGTATAGGTAGTAGTGCTCAGCTTATAAAAGAAGTCAGCTCATTTTTTTCTGACTTTATAAGACACCCACATTAATTTTGGAAATTACTAAAAAGTGGAAAGTAAAAATAATAATGTTACCTGGTCAATTATGACAATTGGTTGTAACAACATTCCAACATGTAATTTGTATTCTGATTCCTCAATTCTCATAAGTATTTCCTCATTTTAAAACTCATTACAATAATTTTTACCATATATATGTGTGTGTATATATATATATATATGCACACACAAAAAATATTGCCTCTTCTAACTTGGGGCCAAGAACCTAAATATTTAGCCTTCTGAATAAATTATTATAACTACATGTAGAAGTATTAAAGGAAATTTTGCACACAATTAATACAAATATAGTTCTCTTAAAGAAAAAACTGGGAAAGGGGCAAACATTTACTTTATGTGCAATTTTGTAGCAATCCCCAGATTGTGTTTATGCTTTTCAACTAGACTTCTGGAAAAAACATTAGAGACTTCTCCACTGTTCATTCTCTATAGAATTGTCTATTCTTATTTTGGGATTTCCTGTTTCTTTGAGAGCCTGGCTAACCTCTGAGCCTGTTATCAAAGAGGTCTGACATACTCCTCAGCCACTTTGCCTACCTCACAAGGAGGGAGAGAGGGTCTCTCCTTTCTTTAGTATCACAAGTAATGCTTCATCCAGGACCTTTGCTTGGGGCTATTTTCAGTTGCCTCACATACATGCATATTCATGTTCCCAAAGCTGTCCCCCTCTGGTCACTAATGACAGATGGGATTCTTCCATTTTGGAGGGGGAAAAAGGACACAGAACCAAATCTCTACATTCTTGGTTAAAGATTTTAGGGAGACATTTTTAGGTTAATGTGCAATTGACACTCTAATAAAATCAGACAATAAATTTCTTGGTTTATAAAAACAATTCACAACTTGGGAGTAGTTATAAAATTTACCCAGGAAGACTTGCAAACTTCATATCTACAAGAATTCACACCACCGCCCTCCCACCAACTTGCTCTCCCTGGCATACTCAGGACATAAATAGGGGTGGACCAAACAAATAGATGTGCTGGTAGTTTCCAAAAACCTCCCATGTAAATGTCATGCTGTCCCCCACCCTCTTAGGCCTGTCTTCTTGATAAATAGCCATGTTTTACTTCAATACTAAGTGACAGATGCCTGTTTCTGGATTTAGTTTCTTTCCTTCCTTCATGTGATGGCTGACTAATGCAACCTGGGCCTTGAACCTCTCTGCAGTGCTAAGGACAGAACTAAAAATAAAGGTATAGGTTTAATTCCACTTTCAGGTCTTCATTCCAAGAGTAGTTCATGAGCATGGCTTCAAGCCAAATTCCCAGTTATAAGTCATCATGTCCCATATACCATGGTTATTTTGAAAATCAGATGAGATCATCTCTTACACCCCACTACTTGTTTCTCTGTCACCAACAGACTTCAAGAAAATACAAGATCCAGTAAATTTAGTTGCTGCAGTGTTTCAAGGATACCCACGAAGTCACTTTTTTTATGAAGACCATGATAGACTTCTCAAAGATGAAATGGCATCCTCTGTAGACTCCCTTCCAGTCCCAGGTATTTCTGAGAGTTGTCATCTCTCAATGGAAGTAAGAAGAAGAGGTAAAAATACAAGGTCCACAGACACAACAGGCAGAAAAGGACAGGATGCAAGTCAGCTGTCTTGGCCTAGCCTCTATGCTGCAGACAGATAGTGGGCAAGGGGCAATGGGGTCTTCCTGCTATCTTTCTAGTCATGGAGGCCTCTGTACTCAATAAGGAGAAGCAGAAAGAAACCATCAATTGGTTTTCTTTCTTGCTTTTTTTTTTTTTGCAGTTTATTGAGGTATGGTTGACAAATGAAAAACTATATTTAATGTATACAAATGGATGCTTATATCACCTTAAATATACATATACACACTGTAAGGTGACTGCCACAATCAAACAATTAACATATCTATCACCTCACACACCTCACCTTTCTTTTTCTCCTATGGTAAGAACACTTAAGATCTACTCTCAGCAAATTTCAAATATACATTATTATTAATGATCATCATCATGTTGTACCACCAATTAGTTTTCTTAATCCAGTTCCACCTGCCTTGGGGAAATTCCTCCTGAATTTTGGCAATAGACTTTTTGTTATACTTAATTTTTGATATCACTAATGCTTGCTTCTTTCTGTGCATTTACTGGATTTCAGTGGTTAGCCATGAGAGGCAATATTGGGGAAGGGAGCCTAATGCCACTGTAAGCTGGAATTTCCTATTTCAAATCATATATTTTGTAGGAGTGCAACCGTATAATTTTAAGAATTCTAAATTTGACCTTGGGTTCCTAATGGGTATTACATATTAACACACACACACACAAATGCCTCTGTGTACAAAGATATTGCTTTGGATATTTCAGCAATTTCCCGTTTTGGATGTGCGTATGTACTTATATGCTGTTTGAGGGATGTATAAATCTTGTTTACGGAAATAGCATTCGTGCATTCTCTTTTTCAACATCATTTTTAGGGGAAACTCACCATGCCTGGAATGGCAAAAAATATTTGGGAGAAAACTGTGACAGAAATAGAAATAACTAATGCTTTAGCCAGGCAAAGCAAAATATAAATAAATAAACCATAAAATTTGCTTTAGCACCAACTCTAAATGGACAGCTGATATTTCTCATTGCAGAGTCCTCTGTTCCTCTATAGCCATATTAATTAAATGCTTCAAGATGACTGCTCTTTAGAAGTTTGGGGTCTGTCTCTTTAAAACTTAGAATGGACAGGCATATTACATGATCAAAGTCAAAACAATTAGCAAAGTCTTATCTTCAGTCATCACACATAAACCAAGTGACACTCTAATCATGCTCTTCAGCCCATAACTTTTCTGTTTCAGACCCACTTCCCACTAAACAGCACCACCTGAATATGTTACAGTTCCTTCAATTCAAAGTAACCTAATGAAATCTTAACTCTACATCATAAACCTGACCCATCTAGAAAAAAAAAAAAGTCTCTTGTTGAATGGCACCTATATTCACCTTGCTGCCTGAGCCAGAAACCAAGAAAACATCTGCTAGATAAACTGCAGAATTCACATATTGAAAGTGATGGCATTGGGAGATGGGGGCCTTTGGAAGGTAATTAAATCACAAAGGTGAAGCCTTCATGATGGGATTAGAGCCTTTGTGAAAAGAGATGAAAGTAAGTTTGTTTCCTCTCCCCTCACCACAACCCTCACCTGCTATGGGAGGCTACAAATAAGATGAACACTTTGATCTTGGACTTCCCAGCCTCTAGAACTGCAAGAAATAAATTTCTGTTGTTTAAGCTACTTAGTATTGTTATAGTAGTTCAAGCTAAGACAACATCCTAGACTTCATTTCTCTAACTCCTCATAACCAAGTACCTTCCCATGTTGCTTCCATTTCCTAACTCTCAGATCCATCCATATTTCACCTTGCCAGGGATTGTTAATCTGGTCAAGCACTTATCTCTCACCTCAGTTACTGCAATAGCCTCTCTTTACTCATTTTTATGCCACCCCCTCTCCTTCTTGTGCAATAATATATGAGTACTGCTCATATTTCTAAATAAGAAGAATTTTTTTAAAAATAACTTACTGGAAAAAATAAAAATAAATAATTTACTGGAGGCTGAGGCAGGAGGGATCACTTGAGGCCAGGAATTTGAGACCAACCTAAGCAAGACCCTGTCTCTATAAAAAATAAAAAAATTAACCAGGGATTGGTAGTGAATGGTCCTCAGCTTCTCAGGAGAATGAGACATAAGAGTCACTTGAGCCCAGGAACTTGAGATTGTAGTGAACTAGGATGGCACCACTGCACTCCAGACCCAGGTGACAGAGCAAGGTGCTGTCTCAAATAAAAATATAATTTACTGATAGTCTCCTATTCTAACAAAAAAATAATTCTCATCTGTACATTAACTGCATTTTCTCCATATGCTACACATTTTACATAATTGCATAGTCTATCTTTAATTTCTTTTGTCATATGAACTTAGATACCGGAAATATACTTTTGAAATAATGATGTTTACAAAATTATCTGTTTCATGATTTTATGATACTCCAATGTGCTCATAGCCAAAACTGATTTAACTACTATATGGTCATTTATGTTATTTCACAGACAACATAGCAAGGGACAACTCTGTAATTAAAGTGTTTAGTTGCACTTCTTTTTTTTTTTTTCTTTTGAAGAGTGGTATTACTGATTCCAGGTTCTACTAATGACTATCATATTAAGCAGTGCAGCACAATGGCTAAGAGAGCAGATTCTATGCAAGACTTCTTGGGTTCCAATCCTAGCTCCATTACTTGAGTGACCTTAGACAAGTTATTTAATCCTTCTACAACTCAGTTTTCTGTGAAATATGAGTGATAACTCAATCTTCCTTCATGGAATGTCACAAGGATTAAATGATAACATAAGACAAGCTCTTAGAACTGTGCTTGTCACATAGTAAGTGCCATAAATGCAAATTTATATTGCTTTTAAATAAAAGTTTCAAAAAGGCTCACTTTAATTTCCCATACATCAACAAGGTACTACATAACAGTTTTACTGCAATTATACCACCCACCAAAACCTAACTTTTGGTGATTTTATTTACTTGGTAGATATCCCGTGACATCTCATCCTACACTTTTAAAATGCCAGCGAGTATGCCTATTATTCCTTAAGTAAATTTAAAATGATTAATAAAAATAGGCTTAGGGAATTTTTTTTTTTTTTTTGAGACAGAGCCTCAAGCTGTCCCCCTTGGTAGAGTGCCCTGGCATTACAGCTCACAGCAACCTCCAACTCCTGGGCTCAAGCGAGTCTCTTGCCTCTGCCTCCCAAGTAGCTGGGACCACAGGCGCCCGCCACAACGCCCGGCTATTTTTTTTTGGTTGCAGCCGTCATTGTTGTTTGGTGGGTCCGGGCTGGGGATTTGAACCCGCCACCTTAGGTGTACGTGGCTGGCGCCTTAGCCGGTTGAGCTATAGGCGCCGAGCCGATTCCATAAGTTTTAAATTGCATATCATTCTGAGTAGCATCCTGCTCTGAACTCACCTGGGATGTTATTATCCCCTTGTCCAACATATCCACCCTGTATGCCCTCCTCTCTACCTCATCTGCTTGTTAGTCACTTAGCAGCACACTCAGTAACCACATTGACTATTCTGGTATTGCAGTGCTTGTGTTCTAATAAACCTTATTTTACTGAATAATGGTCCCAAAGTCAAAAGTTCTGATGCTGGCATATTATTACACTTGTTACATTATTAGTTATTGTTGTTAATCTCTGCCTTATTTGTAATTAAACTTTATCATAGCTATGTATGGATAGGAGAAAATATCGTGTATATAGAGACCAGTACTATGAATTGCAGTTTCAAACGTCTACTGGGAATCTTGGAATGTATCCCTCGTGGATAAGATGGGACTACTGCATATGCCAGAAGTGGCTCTAGAATCATTGCTTTGTTATATTTGGATGGATAGAGTACAGTGTATCACAGTACATGCCAGAACCATTGACATCCCCCACCAGCACTGAGCCCCACATTGTACTTTCTGTTACAGGCTTGAATCAGTCTCAGGATTCAGCAAACTCCTATCATCTGGGGAAAACATTTTCCTACTATTCCTTCTGGAAGAAGCCAGAGCTCTTGGCTTGGCACCTGTAGCTCAGTGAATAAGGAGCCAGCCACATACCCTAAAGTTAGTGAGTTTGAACCTGGCCCAGGCCAGCTAAACAACAATGACAACTGCAACAAAAAACATCCAGGTGTTGTGGTGGGGGCCTACAGTCCCAGCTACTTGGGAGGCTGAAGCAAGAGAATCACTCAAGCCCAAGAGTTTGAGGTTTCTGTGAGCTGTGATGCCATGGCACTCTACCAAGATTGACATAGTGAGACTCTGTCTCAAACAAACAAACAAACAAGAAGCCACAGCTCCCAGCCTCCTAAATGGACAAGGGAAGAGGCTGGGTGTCGAACTTGCCTCCTACTTCCATTGAGACAGGACAATGAAGCATAAGGCCTGGGGATTCTCCTTCCAAGTCAGTGAGGGCCATAGGACCAGAGGATCCACATCTCTGGTCTCACAACTGAAAATATGCCCCAACACTGGCAAGGATCCCAGAAGAATGACCCCTGGGCCAGAGGTTTTCTATCCTTAGAGTTGGACTCCGAAGGCCCCTAAGAAGCCACCAAAAAATGAAAGAGGGTGAGCAGTCTCATAGCCCTGCCCATGTGCTTCCTGTGCAGTTCTGCTTTTATCTTCTTTATTTATTGCTATTCCATTTAAAACTTCATTTGAATATATACTTTTGCTGCTATTTATGCATACACACATTTTCTTAAACTAGACCTTTCTATTCCTTATAGTTTTGCTTATTTCTTTGCTTGAAAAAATATGCAAACATGGGCATGTTTGGCTTAATGTCCTCTTTGGGACAGTTGCTATGCCCTAGTTGAGAGAAGAATAAAGTGAGAGTATTTGGAAAAAGCTACACCTCATAGGGTGAACAGTTTCTGTACATGATTTTTCACATCACAGTTACCAGCACAGCTTTTCTTTCTTTTTTTTTTTTTTGGAGACAGAGCCTCACTATGTCACCCTGGGTAGAGTGCTGTGGTGTCACAGCTCACAACAACCTCCAACACTTGGGCTTAAGCAATTCTTTTGCCTCCACCTCCCAAGCATCTGGCACTATAGGCTCCTACCACATTGCCTGGCTAGTTTTCGGTTGCAGTTGTCATTGTTGATTTTAGTTGGCCCAGGCTAGGTTCAAACTCAGCAGCCTCCATGTTTGTGGCCAGAGCCCTACCCACTGAACGACAGGTGCTGCCACTTTTTTTTTTTTTTTTTTTTTGGATACAGAGTCTTACTCTATTGCTCAGGGTAGAGTGCAGTGGTGTCATCATAGCTCAGGCTGGTCTTACACTCCTGGCCTCAAGTGATCCTCCCATCTTGGCCTCCCAAAGTGCTAGAATAATAGGTGAGAACAACCACACCTGGCCTTAGCACTGTATTTTTTAAAGTCTCCTGAATCACTGTAAGTGACTTCTAGTCTACAATTTGAGTCTCTGAACAATAGTTGCCTATCAAGTACCAGTTTATCAAGGATGCTGTCCTTGATAAACACCTGGGTTCAAGAGTGGGCCACAGGATGCCCCCAGTTAGCATGGCCACACTTGACATATTTGTTCTGTAAGGCTTAGGTATGGGTTGCTCTGCAAAAGAAGCCTCTTGTCATCCAAAGTCAGCTTCCCCTGAGGACAAGAAAAGGGAAGGATATGCAATGGTCTACAAGGTCCTAGTTCTTGTCCCAGGGCTGGGTAGTCTTTTGGTAATGGGTGCAAGGGGATATAGAGGTACAGTAAGACATAATTGGACTATATGCAGTGGGATTCTCACACTGGCAAGGATCTCACTTAATACAGTGAGTGTAGGGGAGTTTTCATTGGCAGATCCACAGTGACTCAACTTGTGTCAAGTGGTAGGGGACAGCCACTGCTGTCATCACAGGGGATAGCTATATTTACTAAGAGACTTGTCACTTTGCTATCTTGGAATTCAGGCAAAAGGGCAAGAAAGCCCATCAAGTCTGGGCTCCAGTCTCATCCATTCTTGATAGTTTTTCATTATTACCCAATTGAGCTCAAAGATGAGACCTGGGCTGGATGTAGTGGATCACACCTGTAATCCTAGCACTCTAGGAGGCTGAGGCAGATAGATTGCCTGAGCTTATGAGTTTGAGACTAGCCTGAGTCAGAGCAAGACCTCGTCTCTAAAGAAATAGCCAGGCATTGTGGCAGGTGCCTGTAGTCCCAGCTACTTGGGAGGCTGAGGCAACAGAATCACTTAAGCCCAAGAGTTGGAGGTTGCTGTGAGCTGTGACACCATGGCACTCTACCCAGGGTGACATAGTGAGACTCTGTCTCCAAAAAAAAAAAGATGAGACCTTAGTAAGAGAGAGTAACAACTGTTATGCTGAAATCAAGAGTCCACATTACCAGGGAAACACGTCTTATGCATCCTCCTGGGGCGTCTGCCTGTTCCCCTAACCCAGCGGTTCTCAACCTGTGGGTCATGACCCCTTTTCAACTATGAAAATACTTTGTGGCATTGGGAAGGTTGAAAATCACTATCCTAACCACTGGGTGAGTCAAGGGTTATGATGTTCTTACATAGCTGAAGTACCAGGGCCCATCACTTAACTGATTTTGGTCTCAGGCTCTGAATCTGAAAATTTAGGAAGACTTGCTAGGTGTTTCCTAAGGAATATACTGAAGATATCTAACATTCACACTGCACTTCAACCTTAAAAAGCTTTTCAACACAGTTTGTCATTTGGTTCTCATTCAGCTACAAAGTGGAAACCATCTTTAAGGCGCAGATGAAGAAACTGACTCAAAGATGCTGAAGGACTTTCTCAAAGTTTCTGTGTGAATGGTTTCTGATTTCCAACCCTTTGTTATTTCCATTACAACATACTCCTAGCTCTCAGATTTCTTAACTCAGTATTTCTCTTCTGGGTATTTTTTAAAGTTATAGCTGCCTTAATAGTGTTTTGGGGCTCAATCCAATGTGGTGTGGATTGGCAAGCTTGCAGCCTGGAAGCCACTACTTCTACCATTGTCCCAGATGCCATACTGCCAAATAGCTCGGTGTTTTTTTTGGTAGTCTGTGATCTATTATGGATCTTTTAATTAGGCCCTAGGAATGATATGGGCTCTTGAGAATAGATACCTAATTTCTAAAATCCCAATTTTAATTCATTTCTCAATATGTATTTTTTGAAACTCCAAAAATATCCAAATAATATTTTTAGAGACAGAGTGTTACTTTGTCACCCTTGGTAGAGTGCCATGGTATAACTTCCAGCTCCTGGGCTTAGGTGATTCTCTTGCCTCAGCCTCCCGAGTAGCTGGGACTAAAGGTGCCACCACGATGCCTGGTTGTTGCAGTTTGGCCTGGGGCCGAGTTTGAACCTGCTACCCTTGGTATATGGGGCCAGTGCCCGACTCACTGAGCCACAGGCACCACCCCAGACATTAGAATTTTTAAGTGCTTATATTCATTTTCAGATATAACCTATAATAGCATTCAAAATATATGAAGAATTTTCTTTTAGAAAATAATGTTCTGTTGTACTCTCTTTAAAACTTGAACCTTAGAGTCCACAGGCAAAATCCAGTGTGCTACTAGTCAACCTTAATTTCATTTTTGAAGTTTCCAATCTTGTAATTCTCAAGAGCTCAGGCAATCCGCCCACCTCGGCCTCCCAAGGGCTGGGATTACAGTGTGAGCCACCACGTCTGGCCCAATTTTACCAATTCTCATTGTGGGATGTTCTTCCCTATATTCCGAAGATCTCCCCTTTAGTAACCACTTCTCTCTCTGCAGATGTTCACTCTACTTTTTCTTTCTTCCTCTTACTTTCTACCCTTTCTAACTTTCAGGCCTCACATCACCTGAAGCTATTAAAATATTTTGAGAGCACTTCTTATGTGCCAGACTGTACAATACTAGGCACTGAAAATACAATAGTAAACAAGATCATTCAATGCATACAGAGCAACACGGAACCTACAGTTAAAAACAAAGACAGATAGGAGGTGGGCAGATGTCTATGGGCATTAGGAGCATTGAACAGGACCAACTGGTGCTGTTTGGAAGGTTTTCTGGAGGAGCAGAGATGTGGAGGACAAATAGGAAGAACTGGGAAGATATGAGGGGGCGAAGGAGCAAAGGGGACAGAGAGAAAGAACGCAAAGGAATTCCATACCCAGCATTATGCAGTTGGATAACTGAAGGGGATGGGGAGGAGTGGCCAGTGGAGAGTTGTAAGCTGAGGAACGATGTAATTAAATTTTTGTTTTAAAGGGATCTCCTCTCAGGGGCTGTGCCTATGGGTCAAGGAGTAGGGCGCTGGCCTCCTATACTGGAGGTGTTGGGTTTAAACCCAGCACAGGCCAAATACTTCAAAAAAAAAAAAAAAGGATCTCCTCTCCTGGGGGGCTGAGATCTTGTCCCCAGGTGAGAGATAAGGATTAACATGATGTTTATGGGGTTGGAGAGAAGTGGCTTTATTAAAAAAATATTTAGGCAAGGAATAATGTATAGGACTTGGTGGTTGATAACAGGTGGTGGTGTGTGAGAGAGAGCAAATTAGGACCACACCTGGGTTCTGACTCAGGGAGCTGGGAGGCCAGCCAGGTCTTTCCCTGAGAAGATGGACACTTAGGGAGGGGCAAGCTTGAGAGTAAGGAGTCCAATTCACTGAACTAAATTTAGATACTGGGTGGGGCATGATGGCCACACCTCTAATCCTAGCACTCTGGGAGGCTGAGGCAGAAGGATTGCTGTTACCTAGGCTGATGTCATGGTACTCTAGCCTGGGTCAATCAGTGAGACTTGTTTCAGAAAAAATAAATAATGGGCCGGGTGTGGTAGCTCATGCCTATAATCCAAGCACTCTGGGAGGCCAAGATGGGTAGATTGCCTGAGCTCACAGGTTCGAGACCAGCTGGAGCCAGAAGGAGACCTCATCTCTAAAAAATAGGTGGGCATTGTGGTGGGCACCTGTAGTCCCAGCTACTTGGGAGGCTGAGGCAAGAGGATGGCTTGAGCCTAAGAGTTCGAGGTTGTTGTCACCAAGGGTGACAAAGTGTTTTCTGCCTCCAAAACCCAAACAAACAAAAATGATTAAAAATAAATAAGTAAATAAATAGGCCAGGTGTAGTGGCTCACACCTGTAATCCTAAGTCTCCAGGAGGCTGAGATGGGTGGATTATTGAGCTCAGGAGTTCGAGACCAGCCTGAGAGAGAGGAAGAGCAAGTCTGTCTCTACTAAAAATAGAAAAATTAGCCGGGTATTGTGGCAGGCATCTGTAGTCCCAGCTACTTGGAAGGTGGAAGTAAGAAGATCACTTGAGCCCAAAAGTTTGAGGTTGATGTGAGCTATGATGACGCCATGGCACTCAATCCAGGGTGACAGAGTGAGACTCTATCTCAAAAAAAAAAAAAAAAAAAAAAAAGAAAAGAAAAGAAAAGGCTTATCTTTTTTTAATCAAAAAGTATCACTGAAATCACTCCTAGAATCTGCCAGTGCTCACAGATTAGTGCCTAAACTAAGTTGGTTTTCAGTTTTTTGTTTCACAGAAACCAGTTTAGGGTGGGCCGTGGAAGGCAGTTTCTAAAAAGCCACTGGGGAAGAATTGAATCTCTGAGGCTAAGGGGGCGGGCTCAGCCTCACTTCCTCTATCTTCTCATCTGGGCTTCCTGTCATCACAGTGTGATCGTATTTTTTCTCCGTTCACTTCTCCTTTCACACAAATAGCCCTAGACACCGGTGTTACCAATCTTGTCTCAACGGCCACAAGGATCATCACCAAATTCTGCCTGAAGGACTGAAAAAGGTAAGACTCAAGACATTTTAACACAGCTTGCCATCTTATGTGGGCTACGGGATACCGTCACGGAAGTCTCCTTAACTCCCTAGTACATGTAAAATTTCCTGCATTGTTTCACAAGTGGTGAAGGAGGTTAAAAAAAAAAATCAGCAAGATCCTAGCAGTATTTCCAAAGGCAATCAGGTTGGAAATAAATTTTTTTTCTTTTTTTTGAGACAGAGCCTTGTTCTGTCACCCAGGCTAGAGTATAGTGGCATCGTCATAGCTCACAGCAATTTCAAACACCTGGGTTCAAGAGTTCTTTCTCCCTCAGCCTCTGGAGTAAATGGGACCACAGGTACTTGACAAAATACCCAGCTTATTTTTCTATTTTTAGTAGAGACATGGTCTCACTTTACTTAGGCTGGTTTTGAACTCCTGTGTTCAAGCAATCCTTTCACCTCTGCCTTCCATAGGGCTAGGATTATAGGCATGAGCCTCTGTGCTCAGCCCAGAAATACTTTTCGACTTACCTAGGTTTGCATTTTCTGATAGATCTCTTTGAGTTAGGGCATTATGTGTTTAAATTGCTTCAGAACTCGAATTACTGTGGGTGGTAATTTCTGATGCTTGAAGCTTTCTGTGTGAAATGAGGTTGGAGAGATTTTCTATGTGCTCTTGGTCTTTTGAAAATTGGTTGTGTGATTTCTTTCTTTTTTTTTTTTTAAACTTTCATTTATTTTGAACTTAGATCTATCTTGCTTTCGGGAGTTGGTTAGAATTGTCCTTTTTTTTTTTAAGTGAAAATATGATGTTAGTAGTTGAAATTTCTTGTTATATTGATTTGAAAATGAAAAGTTAGCCATATTGTATTGTTTCTCATCCAATCTCATCAAATTTCTTTTACTAGACTATGAAATCATATTTTAAGGATGTGGTTTCTTTTTCTTTTTTTTTTCTTTTTTGGGACAGAGTCTATGTCACCCTCAGTAGAGTGCTATGACATCACAGCTCCCAGTAACCTCAAACTCTTGGGCTTAAGTGATTCTCTTGCTTCAGCCTCCCCAGTAGCCTGGGACCTACAAGCGCCTGCCCCAATGCCTGGCTATTCTTTGTTGCAGTTGTCATAGTTGTTTTAGCTGGCCTGGGCTGGATTTGAACCCGCCATCCTCAGTGTATGTGGCCAGTGCCATAATCACTGTGCTACAGGTGCTAAGCCTTTTTTTTTTTTTTTTTTTTTTGAGACAGAGTCTCAAGCTGTTGCCCTGGATAGAGTGCTGTGTCATCACAGCTTACAGCAACCTCAAACTCTTTGGATTAAGTGATTCTCTTGCCTCAGTCTCCCAAGTAGCTGGGACTACAGGATCCTGCCACAATGCTCTGTTATTTATTTATTTATTTTGGTTGTAGTTGTCATTGTTGCTTAGCAGGCCCGGGCCAGATTCGAACCTGCCACCCTAGGTGTTTGTGGCCAGCGCCCTTGCCTATTGAGCTACAGGCACCAACCACCCTGAGCCTTTTTTTTTTTTTTTTTGAGACAGAGTCTCACTATGTCGTCCTGGGTAGAGTGCTATGGTGTCACAGCTCACAGCAACCTCAAACTTCTGGGTTTAAGCAATACTCTTCTTGCCTCAGCCTCCCAAGCAGCTGGGACCACAGGTATCTGCCACAATGCCTGGCTATTTTTTGGTTATAATTGTCATTGTTGTTCCGCAGGCCTGGGCTGGATTCGAACCTACCAGCTCCAGTGTATGTGGCTGGCGCCATAGCTGCTGAGCTACAGGTGCCAAGCCTGTGGTCCTGTGATTTTTAAAGTAAGGAGAGACTCCATATCCAGCTGGGAGGTATGGATCTTCTCCATTTGAGAAATTTTCAAAAATCTATTTTTCTTTTTTTTCGTAGAGATAGCATCTCACTTTATCACCCATGGTAGAGTGCTGTGGTGTCACATGGCTCACAGCAACCTCTAGTTCCTGGGCTTAGGTAATTCACTTGACTCAGCCTCCCAAGTAGCTAGGACTATAAGCACCCACCACAATGCCTGGCTATTTTTTTGTTGCAGTTTGGCTGGGGCCAGGTTTGAACCCACTACCCTTGGTAAATGGAGCTGGCATCCTACCCACTGAGCCACAGGTGCTGCCCCAAGAAATTTTCAAAATTAAAGTGAGTGATTCCCACTGTGATTCCTTAGATCCACTAAACAGAAACACAACTAAAAATGACAGCACCACGATGCGTTTAGTAACTGCTTTTTTTTTTTTTTTTAAGTAACTGTATTTTAGGAGGTGAAAAACAGACACCTCTAAAATATACTTAGATTATTGGCTTTTAAAGAGCAGGAAAAGTATTTTGATATTCAGGGCTCCCCCCAACTATTTGATAAGTTAGTTATCAAACATGAATATTGATATATGGTATAAAAAGCAACCCACAAAACTTGATATTGTAATAATTTCCAATTCCTGTGCTAACTAAGAGCTCAGAAAAGTGAGAGCCAAACTTTGTCTTGACTTTGGTGACCACTGTATCAGAGTGTTCACCACAGCAAACTATATCAGAGTGTTCCTCTTCTAAGATCGGGGAGAATCTCCTTGATTATGCCTGGAGGCTTGAAGGGAAAGTTCTCTGCAACCACATGCACCCCCTCCTACGAGCTAGGGGTGGGGATGATCCAAGGCTATAGATTTCCAAAGCACCTCAGGGGCTATTTGGCCTTCAATTTAAAAATAAAGACCAGACTCTTTAATGAATTCACTTAATATTCAAGTGTTGGGTGCCTCCAAGGGAGGTGAGGTAACATATTATGTGCGTGCTTTGGAAGAAAATTGAGAAAAAGAAGAATCTTAACTGCTGGATAAACAAAGAAGTTTTGCTTTCTCAATCATGAGAGGAATCTATACTGTTATGAAATTGTGGTTGAATGAGAGCAAAGGCTGAACAGAAACATAATTTCCTGTGATATTTCCTGTGTGGGCCAGTGAAGAGTATTTAGTTTTTAAGTGAAAGGATTTGGAATTTTTAGATCCCTGGAGCATGACTGAAAGCCCAAGCCTTCACAGCTATGTTTACCACCATCCAAGCGACCTCCCTTTCTTCATTGACAAGAGGCACAGACTATAAAGACTAACTCCACTAAGCCTTGATTTCTTGTACCCTCTGGCTGACCTCTCCTGTTCTCCTTCTCCACTCCTCTTTTGCAACATAGTAGTGGTCAGAAATAGTGCCCAGTGCTAGCGACACAAGAGAGATGGTTATCCATCTCAAAGCCATTGTAGAATCTAGCATGGAGGTCAGACACAGCAATACACAATACCATGTGCTCTTTTCTACAACAGATGGAGAATGTGCACAAAATATGGGAGGAGTTTAGGAGTGTTCCAAAGACTCCTTGGAAGAGGAGATGACTACTTGGGTTGACTTTCAAAGAAGTATGAATTTACTAGGGAGGCTGGGGGTAATGACATTCCAGGCCAAGGGCACAGTAGAAGTGAAGCCACAGAAGTGTGTACTCCCAAGCATGTTAGAAATGAGCATAAGCAAGTGACGCTATAGCAAAGCAGTATTGTAGGACCACAGCGAGTGGAAAGCCCTTCCTCCTACTTGCTGCCTGAAAGTGGAAGGAAGTTGAAATCACTGACCTGATAGGTCATGGGCCTAACTCTGGGTGAGGCTACACCCAAGACAGCCACATGGCAGAACTGATAGGATATGCCTTGAAATGAGGGAGAAGAGTCAGGGTTTTCCTCCTCAACCTAGTTTTCCACTAGATCAAAAGGAAGGGTGGAGCTTTTTGCAATGTTACAGATATTCTTTTTAGCTCAGCTTCCGTTCCAGGAAATACTGTATTAGCTCAGTTACAGCAGTCTGGTTTCCTAGATTAGTCAGCCCACACCACTTCTTGTACATAATGAACATTCACGGTGTGTAGATGACCCCGGGCCCTAGAGACCAGGCACCTACCCTTAGGAAGCTTCCTGGACTCAGCTGCAGAGTGCTGATCAATGGCGCCCAGGGAAACCGCACTGCTATGCAGAGCTGGACTCTGAGTGGCTGTTGGGACAGAGGAGGGAAGGATGGAGCTGGGACCTGGGTGGTCAGTTAGCTAAGGCTGTCTGGAAGTAGGCTTTGGGAAAGAGAAAGGTATGCATTTCTGTATTCCCTTTCCTTTTTTCTTTGTTTCTTTTTTTTTTTTTAGAGACAGTGTCTTTGTCACCCTAGGTAGAGGTGCCCTGGCGTCACAGCTCTGTGTAACCTCCAGCTCTTGAGCTTAGGTGATTCTCTTGCCTCAGCCTCCCGAGTAGCTGGGACTACAAGTGCCCACCACAACGCCTGGCTATTTTTTTGTGGCAGTTTGGCCACCCTTGGTATATGGGGCCTGTGCCCTACACACGGAGCCACAGGTGCCACCTGCATTCCCTTTTCTTACAGATTTCTTTCTTTTTTTTATTTTTTTGAGACAGTCTTACTATGTTACCCTTGGTAAAGTGCTGTATGTCACAGCTCACAGCAACTTCAAACTCTGGGCTTAAGCTATTCTTTTGCCTTAGCCTCCCATGTAGTTGGGACTACAGACACCTGCCACAACACCCAGCTATTTTTTGTTGCAGTCATCATTGTTGTTTTACCTGGCCCCAGCTGGGTTCGAACCCACCAGCCTAGGTGTATGTGGATGGCACTGTAACCACTGTGCTATAGGTGCTGAGGCAGAGATTTCTTTTTAAATAGGCACCATTAGACCGTAGTTTCCTTACGTACAGACAGATATTTACAGAATATTTTAATTAAACAAGCAAAAAATTATAACTTAATTGTTAATCCAATGGATCTGAAACCAATATGCTGACAAATATTTAATATATTTTTATTTTGCCAAACTTTTGTTTCACATTTTCTATTTCAGAGGAACTAGTTTGAGAAATAGAGATAAAAAACAATTTTGATGTCTACATCTTATAAAACTTGTTCAAGTAAATTTGAATTCATGGCTTAGTATTTACTTTTTATCAGGAGCAAATAGAGGTGTTAAAGAATTATCCCATGGTTCATTCTTCTAAAAATAACTATGGTAGCATCTCAGTGTTTCTACTACTGAGAACCTGGATGATTTTGAGATCAGAATCTTTTAGATTGTTTACTTGTTTTCAACTTTTTTTTTTTTTTGAGATAGAGTCTCACTAAGTTGCCCTCAGTACAGTGCTGTGGCATCACAGCTCACAGCAACCTCAGGTTCTTGGGCTTAAGTGATTCTCTTGCCTCAGCATTTTCAACTTTTTAAAAAGAATTTTTGGCAAAAACTACAGAAAAATTTTAAAAAATAGCATGAAAAATGTCTAAACCCCTTTCACTGGATTTCCCAAATGTTAATGTTTTCCCACATTGGCTTTACCTTTCCCTGGCTTTTTCTTTCTTTTTTTTTTTTTTAGAGACAGAATCTTACTATGTTGTCCTTGTAGAGTGCTGTGGCGTCACAGCTCACAGCAACCTCCAGCTCTTAGGCTTAGGCGATTCTCTTGCCTTAGCTTCCTGAGTAGCTGGGACAACAGGTGCCCGCCACAATGCCCAGTTATTTTTCTGTTGCAGTTTGGCTGGGGCCTGGTTTGAACCCACCACCCTCAGTATATGGGGCCGGTGCCCTACCCACTGAGCCACAGGTGCTGCTCCCTGATAAGAATATTATTAACAATCTATAGATTTTATTCTGATTCCACCAATTACCCATTAATACTATTTATAGCAAAAGAAAATCTCTGGTCATTTATTGCCTTCTACTGCCCTGTCTCTTTAGTCTCTAGTCTGAGCAGTTATTAAGTTTTTCTTTGTTTCATCAGGACAGTATTCTTGAAGATTCTAGGCCAGTTCATTTTTAGAATGTTTTTCTACTTGGGTTTCCTCATGATTCAATTCAGGTTATTTAAGTTTTTGATAGAAATATCACAGAAATGGCTTTCCTTATCCCACGAAGAATCTTGCTTGAGCTGGGCATAGCTGGCCTGCTGACACAGATCTGCTACTGCAAAGTTCTACATATTTTTAGAAAAAGATAAAGAATGAACCTCTAGTTTCTTAACTCTGTAGCCATGGTAACTGTTCCAGGTAAACGGTTCCTGATTTAGGGAGTAGGCCCTTGTAGCATCTTGCTAAGCTCCCAAATGGGAAGAAGTGAGCCTCCCACATGATCCAGATTTGCCTCTTCTCACTTTTTATCCCCTTTTTCTTCTTCCTTATTTTTATCTTTTTTTTTTTTTTTGAGACAGAGTCTTACTTCATCACCCTTGGTAGAGTGCTGTGGCATCATGGTTCACAGTAACTTCAAAGTCCTGGGCTCAAGTGATTCTCTTGCCTCAGCCTCCCAAGTAGCTGGGACTACAGGTGCCCGCACACAATGTCAGGCTATTTTTTTTTTTTTTTAAAGATGGGGTCTCATTCTTGCTCAGGCTGGTCGTGAATTCCTGAGTTCAAGCAATCCACCCACCATGGCGCTCAGCCTGTTTTTCTCTTCTTTAAATCACTAAATTCTCTCCCCTGACAGCAACTGGGAAGGGAAATTGTTTTTTTCCAAACCATGATTTCAGGGAGGAATAAGATGAAAGACACATTCCTTGCTAAGTTGATGGAGAAATGAGAGGAAACTAATGAACAAAAGTTCATGCTTTGGCTTTGTTTTGTTTTTCACAATCACCTTTCCGCTACAACTGCTTACTACTCCCTCAAAGAAGTGTCCATCCATAGTCCCCGCCCTTCCTCAGCCACTGCTCACAGGAGTTCAGATTGTGGCCAATGAAAGACCTACATGATCACGACATTGCTGCAGATGAGTGGAGGCACGAAACGGACTCTTGGGACTATGGAAGGACTATGAAAGACTTTGGGGCCTGCACCCTGTCTTTGACTCTGTGCCAGGCCTGGATGCTGAGTGAGATTTGGCCTTTCTGTTTGCAAAATGGGGCTAAAGAAACCTAAATTGCAGTGTTGATATAAGGATTATAAATAATATATGTTTATGAGGAATTTGTACTTTGTGATGTCCAGTGAACTATCTATCTAAAATTATGTGGACCAGCAACCTGTTTGGGATCCCTTCTATAGTATTGGAAGCTTTTCTATCCTCTAATAAACTATCATTCTGTTGCTTCTGAAAAAAAATTTTATTTGGACAAGAAGGCCTTAATTAGGGGGCCCTCATAGAGAACAGACTTATGCTCCTATTTAAAAAAACGTTTTGTTAATCACAGCCTCAAATCTCTTTTTTTCAAGAAAAGGTCCTTTTATATTTTTATTTATTTTAATTAATTAATTAATTAATTAATTTTTGAGACAGAGTCTCACTTTGTCACCCTCAGTAGTGTGCTGGGGTATCATAGCTCACAGCGACCTCAAACTCTTAGGCTTAAGCAATCCTCTTGCTTCAGCCTCCTGAGTAGCTAGGACTATAGGTGCTTGACACAGCCTGGCTAATTTTTTCTATTTTTAGTAGAGACAGGGTCTTGCTCTTGTTCAGGTTGGTCTGGAACTCTTGAGCTTGACTTGAGCATTCCACCCTCCTCACCCTCCCAGAGTGCTAGGATTATAGGTGTAAACCACTATGTCCACCCAGCCAAATCCTCTTGTACACAAATTGACAAATAGGTCTGTACACAGAGAAAAATATATGGAGAAATGTCTGGAAAGATGTTCACCAAAAATGTTAATGAGGGTTTTTTTCTGCAGTGTTTTTTTTTTTTTTTGGCTGGGGCTAGGTTTGAACCCACCACCTCCGGTATATGGGGCCAGTGCCTTACTCCTTAGAGCCACAGGCGCTGCTCTGATGAAAGTTTTATTTGACAGATGGGAGTTTCAGATTTTATGCTTTCCTCTTTGTATTTTTCTTTATTGTTTGAATTGTTTTACAAAGGGCACATGAAACTTCTCTTAAAAAAGGTATTTCCGGCTCGGTGCCTATAGCTCAACCAGCTAAGGCACCAGCCACGTACACCTAAGGTGGTGGGTTCGAATCCCCAGCCCGGACCCGCCAAACAACAATGACGGCTGCAACCAAAAAATAGCCGGGCGTTGTGGCGGGCGCCTGTGGTCCCAG
>CAUYTI010083432.1:0-59544 GCA_963575145.1 Galago senegalensis
TGAATATCCAATTCTTTTTTTTTTGAGACAGAGCCTCAAGCTGTCCCCCTGGGTAGAGTGCCGTGGCATTACAGCTCACAGCTACCTCCAACTCCTGGGCTCAAGCGAGTCTCTTGCCTCCGCCTCCCAAGTAGCTGGGACCACAGGCGCCCACCACAATGCCAGGCTATTTTTTGGTTGCAGCCGTCCTTGTTGTTTGGCGGGTCCGGGCTGGGGATTCGAACCCACCACCTTAGGTGTATGTGGCTGGTGCCTTAGCTGGTTGAGCTATAAGCGCCGAGCCTGAATATCCAATTCCGTCCAACCCCCATTCCTGCAAAAGCTATTTGCTGAGCCTTGAGGTCTGCATAACAGTGACACCATCCATCTCCATGAGGATGAACCTGGGGAAGAGGAATGTACAGAAATGAGAGTGGGAGATGGGCCATGTGGGGGAGCAATGCTTGGGTTCTGGATATCTGGACATTGGTCTGGAAGTGGAGGCAATTATTGCTCTGTAGTGAGCATGGCCATTTATTCCCCAGAGAGAGAGATGAAGCTGGGAGAAGTCAGAGCAAGCACATCCCTAACATAGGAACTATTTTCATGGGTGGTTCTACAGAAAGGAAGGGTTTTTGTAAGGATAAAAAATCAGAATTCCAACTATGTCAGGGTGAACATAAGATGCCTAGACACATTCAAATGATGATGCCAGGAGGCTGCTAGATGTAAGAAGCTGGGTCCCTGATTTCTTAATCATCTCATCTCCTATGGCCACAATAGAAGAATTCAATGCCTAACATCCTGGTGTCATATTTTCTCCATGGTATTGACTTTAATGATTTTATGCGTTCATTTATTCACTTGGAAACATTCACTAATCACTATGTCCACTTACAAAACTTAGAAAGTTGTACAGGGCAGGATGTTCCCAGTCCCTATGCAGTTTGAAATCATTCCGATTCAGCACCATTGGGTCCTGTAATTACATCCTGGAACTTTAATCTGCCTTCCTACCTTATACCTACTGTGTGCAGAGAGCTACTGAAGAAAATTGCTGCATTAGGCAAATTAAGAAAATAACCAATTCATGGTGCAACCATCATTCATGGTGCAACACCCCATTATCTGTCATTCTTTCTGCATATCATTGCTTAGCTTCATCTCCCTTTTCCTGACGGGAATGTTCCAAACTCTTACAATTGTCCTTGCCCACACTTACCAGAAAGCCAACTGCTTTACCCAACCTTTATCTTATTTTGTGAAACCACTCTGATCTAGTCAGAAGACCTGGAGAGAAAAGAGCCTCGTAGCACCCTACCAACATACTCCATTCACCAGAAAAACATTTAGTCTTATATTCTAGACATTTAAAAAGAGATAGGAAAGTGAGGATAGAGGAAGAGATGGAGGGCAGGGGGGTAAGAAGACTCTTACTTCACCCGTCCCAAGAAACCCCCACTTAAAATTTAGAGACATGGTATTCTTTTAATGGAGATATTCTCCAAGGTGGACGTGGCAGGCAGAAGCATAGTAATGGCACCCTCTGGCACGTGGATTTCTACATGGCTCCCTCTTCAGGATTTACTCCAACATGGTGTACATGTTGAGGCCACTCACACCACCTTTGCTTCCCTGCCATTGGTCTATATGGAAGTTATTTCAAGACTTGGTCCTCCTGCGGCAATCCTTCCCCTATCCCTTCACCCGTGCTTGTTACATAAGCAACCAGGATTTGTTCTTAACAGCACATACATTTGTAAAGTCTTCTCACACAGCAAGAACCAGATTTCTACTGGACAGAGTGACTCAATACAACTTTTCTGTTAGATTTTTCTGACTACGTAAAACAAGGTTGTTCATAAATTTCCACGGCACAGGCAGTCTTTTTCTTACCTCTCAAGGTAAGACAAAGTCAACTGTTCTGCATGTTCTCCACCCTAATGTAAGCATCATGGTCCCAAGGAAACCCTTCTAGAATCCTCTGATCAGTAGATTCCTTTCTGTGACTCGCTGGTGTCCTTTTATTATGGTATCTACCATTCTGCACTTAAATTCAGAGCCAAGTTTTAACTGGTTTGCTTCTGTATCTCCAAATAGCACACAAGAGTTGCTAAATATGCATTACTGAATAAAGTCAGTGTGTTAATAGCACATAGATGTAACATAAATGGTTGAACATGATGGGTGTTCAATAAATAATTGAATTTTTATTGATTTATATAAGTAAATTTCAACTTACACTTGTTTTTTTTTTGTAGAGACAGAGTTTTGTTTCACTTACACTTGTAATAAATTTTTAATTTATTTCATTTAAGTATTGTAAGCACAACAATAATTTACCTCTGCATACCACTTATATTCCACAATGCACTGTTTTGGAAAATAATCTCAAACATCTCTCAAAAATCGCAAGGGAGGGGCTGATATTAAAGCATCCATTACATAGATATTCAAGCAACTCATTTTACTTGCCCAGCTTCACACAGTACCCATTTAGTTCAAGATATTTAAGCCAAAGCACAAAAATGGATGTTTTAAAAATATAATTATACAAAAATAAATACTTGAGTCATGTATAAACATAGCCATTGTCTGTTTTGTGCTATAAAACAAAACCAGCAGACTCTAGAAGAGAGGTTGCCCCAGGATCCCATGAGTATGTTGTAGACATCTCTGTTCCAAATACACTCCAGTGAACCTACACCCAAGTGCATGGAAACCGAAACATAAGAAGTATTGTGTTTTTCTGACTTTAATGTTGCATTCCCTTTGGCGTCATGATACAAGTGGGGAAAACACATTTATAGCCCTTGGACTTCTGGTATATAATCAGATCAGCCAAGATTTATTTAGCATTAATATGAACGTTTTACAAATAGCCCCTGACTTTTTAAACGCCCTCTTTTAGGTGCTATTTTTATTACACTGTTTTTTGACGAAACCTGGGTTTGGATTAGAAAAGTAGTCTGAATGAGATCCCACAATCAGTAATGAAAAAGCAAGTATTTGAACCTAAGACTTCCCTCAGAGTTAACAGAATTAACTACCAAACTATGCTAACTTTCCCTCTATTAGAGTGTATTCCTGCTATTTCTGTGAATAATCCCTTAGCTATGTCTACTGTCCCTTCTATGACCGTGAAAGCAATATTGTTTTCAACCATGTTTCTTTTTGTGTATATATGTATATATACTGCTTTCCACATTTCTATAAGATTAACTTATTTTTTAAAATATTGATGATAACAAAATCTCCCAATGGACTTAATTAACTGATATTTTCTTTTGCATTGTAATAGCAAAGTAATAAATGCCTTATCAGATTAACAGCTGAAGCAAAACTAAGGTGGTTAATGAGTCTCCAAGCCTATTTACTTTGAGGCAATAGTGATTATTGTTCTTTTACGGTCAACCAGATCATTAGACGGGAATATAAGAGAAATACATTTTATTTCACTTGAAAATGTTGAAAACAGTGTTTCTGTAGACACATTCTAATATCATATGATATAAATAACATTGGCTCAGTTTTTTAAATGATGTGTGGTTTCGTGAGGTTTACAAAGGATAGTACCATTTAGGTTAATAGAGTGAATACATTTTAAAAATGTAATGAAATAAAGGAAATGAAAAATTTCAGTTACATTAATAAAGCACTCTGAATCACTTATGTACAATTTCTATTTAATTTTTCTGGACTGTGGTTTACAGAAATTGTTCTTGTTTGATTTAATTGCATGAAACTCACTGCAAAAGAAACTCAAATGAGTGGCTAGTTTCATCACCATGGGGAAATAAAATATTGGCTAATATAGAAGTTATTTCAAAATGGCCATTTATGTGTGCATGAAAATTATGATCTGATATAAAAATGAGAAAGGCATTTGGAAATAGATTAATTTTTTTCTTCTTGTTATAATCATTTACCATAATCTTCAATGAAAGTATTATAAAACAATGACCTCTAGGTCAGTCATTTCCAGGATGAATGACCTTTGGTGTCACAGAACGAAAATATTATCTTGATTTGTGAGCTCCCTTGAGATAGAGATACACCATATTTCACCATGTATATAAATACTAGCCTTTAATTAACAGCAAAACCGGCATATTATGTCAAGCCAAATCATTCAAAAATACGTTTGTCAATTCAAAGCAAGTGAATGTGTATATACAGATATGGTACAAAAATGTTTCTATAAAATTTCAAAATTGTTTACAACAGTAGCAGGACTAATTTCATAACTTAGTAATACAAAATTACACAGAGAGGAGTAATCAATATGTTATTAAACGCAATTAGCTACCTCATTAAAAGTATTGGATGACATATCCAAATTGGGCAACAAAGGATATTCAGATTTTCCACAGTAAAAGATGACTGAGTTAAGAATACCAGGCCATCTAAAACTTCATACTGTTACTGTTGTCATAAAGAATGACATTTTCTTTAGTTTTGCATCCTCCAAGCCTAAGAAGACTGTTTGACCAGTCTCCTGTGATTGATTCATTTCTGTCTATCTGCATATCTTCTGTTAGCATTACTTTTTCCAAAGGAAAAAAGCAGTAATCTCCTTCCATTGTCCTTACTCTTTTCACTTTATAGATCCTACAATTCATGTTAGACCCAGTGAGAGTTGCTACTGTGTAACAATATTCAATATTGTTACTATTTTACTTTGTTGTATTCAGTCATGCTGTGCTGCAATATGCGTTCTCGTCCATTTCTTTGTAAAGGAATATGTTTTCTTTCTCACTTTTTGTTAATCACAGACTTTCTCTGCCACACAAACATACACATGTGAAGTGTCTTGTTCATTTTTTAAGTTAAACTAAAAATAAAGTGTGAGTAAAAATTAGCAAGTGGATCATCCTACAAAGAAAACTGAAAATGTATAAAGTATACAATGTCAATTTTTATTATAGATTTGTTTTTAATTCACTGTAATTAACTCCAGCCTTTAGTTTAACATCATATTATCCAAAAGGATGCACTAAATTTTCCAGGTTTCAGACAACTTGAAAATATCTCTGAAATGTGATTTCAGATATGGGAAAATCATTCTAAGTTTAGAAGAATTTAAAAGGAAAAATTTCATTTGGTATTAATAGCTACTACATCAGCATCCCTTTTGCTGAATAACTGAAGGAGTTATTCAGCACCAGCCATACATTGGGCTCTATGCTACTAATTTTTAAAAGGCTATCAAATGTCCCCAGTGTGTTAGACATCCTGTGGTAGGTACGGAGGATCAATAAATTGACTATTGAGATAAGCTTCAGGGGAGCTGTGCAAAGTGCCTGTGTGAGCTCAGAGGAGGGGCATTTGAATCAGGCCTGGAGTTAGAAACAGTCTCCAGAGAGACTGAAATGTCACTGGAGTTCTAACTTGTAGGGCACAAAGGTCTTTTCTGATATCAGTCTGCATTATTTACCAAAAATACTGAATATGAAGAATCTTTGTGAAAATAATGTATCCTATTTCATAAAATTTTAAGGACATATTTTCACATTTTAATGAAAGCAAGCCATATTTTGCAATTAACGGCATGTCATAGTTGAACTGACAGCATGTTATGGTGTATCTTCTATTCAATGGCATCTTAGGTCTCACGATATACAGGGAGCTAATTTTCTGCAAGACATCATTTGGGCAATATTTGTGCTGGCAGAGTGTAACTAGTCCTGATTATGTTTTCTCCAATTATAAAGAATTATATATCCTACAACTTTCTTCACAAAGACTTAAACTCTATCATAATTTCAGCTATCAACTTGGAAAGCAGATAAAATAAATGTGTATGCCTAGTCCACCCACTTGCTAAAATAATGCAGCTCACCCATACTTTTCACAAGTGGTGAAATAAAATCTTCTAGAATCTCTGTTTTAAAGAGTCTAAGTTTTTCGGAAAACATGCTCAAAGATATTTTATGTTTGAATACTGCTAACAAAAGAAAAAGATTTTAAATGTTCTCCAACAAAAAAGTTAGTGAGGTAGATGATACATTAATTTGCTGGGCTCAGCCATTCTAGAACGTGTCTGTGTTCGTGTGTAAATTTATACATGTATCACATACATATTCTTTATATATACAGTATAAAGGAAATATATATGTGTGAAAGCACTTCTTAAACTATCAGATCATGATCAGAATCAGCTTATAGAATATTCTATTAGTTTTCTCTAGTGTTAGCCTCACAGATCATTTTATATGCTGATTATACAGATCATATTAAAATCAGGTAGTGAGATCATCTATTTCCAAGGATGAGCTACAAAATCTTTCCAAACATTATGCTTTCCAAGTGGATTCAAAAATTCCCACTACATAGGGACCAAGTTCCACAATCCTGAAAAACATATATTTTACATATTTGAGTGATTTTAAGAATCTTATGTTCACTACTGTAACTCATAATTATTGTCCTTTCAATGTGGCTGAGCTTGAAGTGTTATAAACACTCTAATTCTTTAATTTTGCATAATTTGTCATCCTCTTCTATAAACTATTTTATTTAAGATAGGGAGTGTATCAGCACATATGAGTTGAAGAGTAATTTATTTCTAATATATTTAATATTTGCTATCTTTTAAATAATTGAAGATATGCTTGCAAAATTGATTTTAATATGCATCCATATTAATATTAGTATTAATATGCATATTAATATTAATTTTTAATATGCATATCATTATATGCGTTATTATTAATATGCATGTAATTATTAATATGCATATTAATATTAATATGCATCCATATTTTGTTTTGAAAATTGTAATAGTTCTTTTCCCTAACAAAAAGTATTAAATGACTCACTAGTTTCAAAAAGCTAAACTCGCACAGCAAATAAAAATGTGAAATGTGCTTGTGTGGTAAGATTATGCACAGGGAAACAAGGACACACTAAGTGGATCACAGTTCTGAAAGAGCTTACCTACTGAGGGTAAGATTTACATATTAATGATACAGAGAGTTTGCACAAGCTCAAAGGCTAAGCTGTGTTCAGGGATGAGCAGACTTCTATTTAAAAGCGTTATAATGCATTGTAAACCTTTGTGTTATTACAAAACTTGATACAGGCTAGCAGCATATAGATATAAGCCAGTTCCTGTTTTATCTTAGGACAGGAACTGAGCATACTACTTACAGGGCCAGTCTAGCCTGCTCCAACAACCACCTGGAACGTGAATGATCTCATATGATTTGTGAATAGAGAAATGATGTCAGAATAATGTGGAAATCAATTGTTTTATATCTGCCAAGTCCACTTTGGTAGCCACCAGTCATATATAGCTATTTACATGTGAACAGATTAAGATTAAATAAAATTAAAAATTCAGCTTCTCAGTCACAGTAGTCACATTTCCAGTGCTCCTTAGCCACAGTGGCTAACATTCTGATGACATATGATATATCCTGAGATAACAGTAGATACATGTATGGAGAACACTTCCCTCATTGAAGAAAGTTCTATTGGGTAGCAACAATATGCACTTAATACTTCCCAAGAAGTAAAAAGTTTGTATTAAGGAATTCAGCTAAATGAAAGAGAAACAGAGAAAGAAATCACATGAGCTGACAGATGTGTTAATTTGCTTCACTGCAGTCACCATTTTACTATTATCTGTGGCCCAAATTATCTTATTGTATACCTTGAATACACACAATAAAATGTATTCTAAAACATTTGCTAAGGAGTTTGTGTTGCCAAGTCTCAGCCCAAAGTGAACACGATGTCCATGAACACACCTGAAAGCAGCAAGCCTCAGATTCCGCAGTGTGTGAATCCCCCTTCCTCGGCTTATTTTGCCAGCTAGTAAGCCTTTGAAGTGCTTTTTGCACACGTGACTCTGAACTTATGCATTCTGCTCATTTGATAATTTCATAGTGTTATCCCTTCCTTACACAGCCTCCCCTCCACCTGCCACCTTCACCATTTTCAAAGGTTAACTCTTAGATTTGCCCTCTCACTGCTTCCATTAAAAGTTTTTCATTTCTTTTTAACTCTGCTAAGATTTTTATTAAAATAATATATTTCTTAGTGACATGATTATAAAGACTTACGTTGTCATAATTCTAAGGCCATTTTTTCCCATGAGCCTTATAAGTTTTGGTACATAATTTAACCAAATGTTAGATTTTTTAGAAATGCATATATTATTAAGGCATAGCAGAAATGTCTGTACAGGCTCTGGGAACAAATTAGCCAAGTCTCAACTTCAGGATCCCACATCCCTGCAAAATTCTCAACATGCAAATCTCAGTTCCCTCATCTTTACAACACAGATAATCATAGCCCTGGATTACAGGGTCAGGGGAAGAAGGAGAGGTCATGTGCTTTACAGGTAATATGAGCAAAAAGTGGCACTGTTTACTAAAGTATCATTTATCATCGAATGTTACTCTGGAACGATAAATGCAGAGAATATTTACATTTTCTCACAAAAATATCTGGTCATGGTTTCTTCCAGACATGAATACTGTGATGAGAAAGGAGATGTAAATTTTAATTTATGCCTTTGTAGTTTTATTGTTTTTTGTCATATGTATGTATCACTTATTCCAAAGTGTAATTTTTTTTTTGAGACATAGTCTGTTACGCAGGTAGTCCTCCTGCCTCAGCCTCCTGAGTAGCTGGGACTACAGATGCCCATAACAATGGCTAATTTTTCTATTTTTAGTAGCGATGGGGGTCTCACTCTTGCTCAGGCTAGTCTCAAACTCCTGAACTCAAGCAATCCATCCACCTCCACATCCCAACGAGCTGGGAATACAGGTGTGACCACCATGCCTAGCCCTTAAGAAACATCCCCTAAGCTATGATCATGTCACGGCATTCAACCGCAGGGTGACAGAGTGAGACTGTCTCAAAACAGAACAAAACTGTTCTTTAGGGAACTTCTCTCTTCTCTTCTTTATACCCCTGGTGTATACATAGATTAGGATGGGGACTATAACCAGAAAGCACAAAAAAATACCAACCGAACTTTCTCAGAATTAGAGAATAGAATTGGCTGGCTTATGAATTTAAGGTTAACAAACCACTGTTTATATATCAGAGAAATAAGTCAGCAGGAGAGAAGGAATGAACTACAGCCAGAAAAATGAAGAAACAAACTGAAGAGACAAATTTAAAAATAAAGCCTAGGATATTTTTCCATAACTAATTAAACTTTATATTTATCCATGCTCAATAAATGCATTCCTTCGAATACTATTTTAAATGTAAGATCATTTACATTATTTAAAATCAATGAATTATAAGGTGTAAAAACTTTTCAAGAAGAAATGAACCATTTTGGTGCTAATGACCATTTTGATAAAATATTTTATTATTTAAATGCTAATGATAGTTTTTGCATTTTGTATGCTCCAAAATCATATGGATATGACATTTACCTCAAATGTTAGCTTTTCCTGTAAAATACAATGGCCATATACATATTTTAGTCCAAAATATCATACTGGACTCTTTGAATCATGAATCAGATAAATTGCTGCTTTTTAAATTCTAATAAAGGACCAGGCTTCTCCTCTCATCACACGATCTATTTTGGACTGATGAAAAAAATTAATTACTACTACATTTAAACTCACAATATTTGAAAACTTAACAAATAACTTAAAAAGCATAATAATTACTGTACTTTTACAAATACGGAGATGAATAGGATTTTTTAGCAAATATGTGATTTTATTATACAAGTATAAATATGTATGCAGATATAATATTTTCTCTACTAAGTTCACATAAATTTGATAAAGCCCAGAGACACGTTCCATCCCAGTCAATATAAACGAATTTATCTATATAAATGAATCTAATTATCAGAAATAGAATTTGACCATACAAACATGCCCACAATTCTACTGCCTACTTTATGTATACAAAATGATACCAATTTCTTATACTGAAATTATCGGTTTTCATTACTCATAGTTCATGTACACGCTGCCTAATCACCTTGCCTTACCTTATGTACCCAAGGTTACAACCTAAGGTAAAAATGTCCTAATTTAGCATATTCAGCAAGTAACTTGCCTAAAAGTGTTAAGCACAGGTTAGAAAAGTCCGTAACAATGATGGACCACAGCCATAGTAAAGACAATTAGCTAAAGACAAAACAAATCAAAGTATTATTAATTTAGAAATGAAAATAGGGGAATTTAATAATAATGAACTTTTAATTGAACATTTTATTTACTTCTAATAATTTCAATTTAGAAATCCATACTTTTGTATCTAAGGACATCATCCTTATACAAACAAGACATATTGAGGGCATTCAGAACTCACAAATGGATATTTATTGTATAAACAATTACCTACATGCACATCAATTTTGAACTTTCAAATACATACTCTAAGGGTAGAATCTAAACCTATATGTATAATTATTACACTTCTCAAAGTGCAATTAATGGGAAATATATGGAATTCATGTCAAAGATTCATTTTGAAAATGGCAAATGTAGGATCTATGTAACATGTATTTCCTAGCATACATTTTGTGTCAGTATTATAAATGATCACTTTTATCTTGAACCAAAAATAGACACGCACATGCATATACACAACTTCCTTTTGAGAAAAGAAAGTAATATAGTTATTCCAAATGAAATAAATTTTTAAAAATGAGGATGCTTTAAATCGTATCTGATGCATCTTTTCAAGATAATAATTAACTTAAACATAAAACAACCTTTTATTACACGCATACATTTTTTATTTTCACACAGTAAATTACCGGTTATATCTCTACACCCTGAAAATAATCCAGAAAGCAAACTATAAGGAACACTGATCATTCATGAGGCATGTAATAAAGAAGTCTATGACGATAAAAACAATTTAAATTCGGTGCATGTCTATAAACAGAAAATTTCATTATGTTACTTATCATTGAAATGTCATTTCTGTCACGTACCTAAACCTTCTTTTGAAATTCTTAAAGATAAAAATTGCCATCAATGAAATAATTGTTTCAAAATACGCATGTTTTGAAGAAAAGCATGTTTAAGAGATTATTAATCACTTTCAAATATATATGTGGGTCACTATGAAAGTTTTGAGATAGACTGTGTCACGGTCTGTTATTTCACTTTCAAGAAACACAGCAGTACCTGTCCTTTCTGATTCACTCAGACAAGTTTCAACTTGCTGGGCTTGTCAGTGTTGCTGGCAGGGCTTCATTTATTCCATCCATGTGGATTTTATGTTTCAATTGTTGTGTATCTCAAAACTTTTATAACAACACACATATTCATAAAATCATAGCGCATAATGAAATACTGAAATTACCAGCCTTGTTTTTCAATGGGAAGATTTCTGTTGGGATGGTGTTCACATTAGCTTCCCCGTATTTATGCTAAAACCTGTACTCTCTCCATCTACAGGCCCAGATACTGCTAGGGCCGTGCTTTAATTTAAACTACACACACACACATACATTATAATAACATTAGGACAGATTCCACTAACAAATATACCAACGTATTCCCCTTCGAGGTTGTTTCTTGAAGCCTGAAACCATTTCATCAAAATTTAGAAGCTGCAATAGTCTTTGCATCTTCAGAAATCCATGTGTGTTCTCATTTTAAGCCCTGAATTTACTTGCTAGTGATTTTGTGTGATTCACTAAATGTCTCTATGATTTATTTATTGAATGTTCAGAAAAACACATCTTTCCAGAAAATATGAAGGAGTTATGAGGACTGGATCAACTGTTAGACATGGTTTGGAAAATACAAAACATAGAAAAAGGAAAGACGGTAATATAATTTACAGGCGGGAAGGATGCTAAAATATAATTTTTCATGTTAAAAATACTTACCATGTAAAATAAATTAAATTTACATTTACTTGCCAAAAAACACTATGATGATGTAATTCGTAGAAAATGTAAGTTGATTTGATGCATCTCCATAGGTTTGTCTCTGGGATTTGTTTCCCAACTCCACACATTTTCTCTTTACAGCCCTAAACATATTTTCCTGTGGTTCTGATTGAGCGCAAACATTTATACACAACCATATCAAATCATAACACATCTTGGTGTCAGCCAACAAGGCAGTTTCCCGAATTTCATGGAATTCATCACCATTCATCAGTATATAATTTTGGATCAAGGTACAGGCATTTAGTGAATTAACCCAGCAGCCATTTTCAAACATTGAACACAGAGTTTCCTATTGCGTTAAGCAGGAAAACTAGGCATGCTAATCATTGACATTGTAATCTAATCACCAAATGATAAAAAAAATCATGGGAGGAAGCAAAATCTAAGTGCTGGATCTAATTACATTACTATTCAGTAGCTTGACGGAGAAGATGGGCAAGTTGCTGAAGTCATTTATACACGAAACACTCTAAAGACCATCTAGGCCCCAGTCCAAGCTGTGACTGGAAAGCTAGTAGCTGTGCATTTGAAATCAAGGCAAGTGGTGGAAGAATCCACTAAGGGGCTCTAGGAACTCTGATTTTCAGGACTCTTAGGTAACGGCAAACCTGCAGTGAAGGCTGCGATGATGTAGCATGGCCTGCGAGAAACAGATCAGGTACAAAGTCAAGGAGGTGTATTTTCAAATCTCTGGTCTGCCATTTGCTGACTGACATGAGCAAGTGACCTAATTTTTCAGAGCCGTAATCTGTAAAATGGAGATGGTAAGATATGTGTCTTTCAGGGTTTGCGTAAATGATGGAGACAATGACCAGAGAATGCCTGCACACATTTGATAGTCAAGAATTGATGCTGTTTTTTATCAGTAATCATAACATAATTTTCAAAATATTATGGAAGAAGCCAACGTTTAAACGTTATACAAAACTGCATTACCATTCACTAGACTTATCTATACCACGTGGAGATTAAGCAAGTTGTTCAAAAATCAGAAGTCTGGTACACATGAGGTACAAAGAACTAGTTGTTACCATGCTGAGGCTGATGCTGGTGATGCAACTTATGGAAGCCGAGCGAAATGAATAATCCATGTACAGCTGCCTCTCTTACAAGCATGAACGGCATATAGCCTTGTTGAAAAAATTAAGTTTGTGAAAATAAAACGTAATAAAACATGTTCAGCAAACTATAAAATTAACTTTCGTGGCCCATCACCTTGCAAAGTGGTTTCTGCCAATGAATAAAACAAAAACACTGCATACTGTGAACATTCCTCAATCTTCTGCCCTGGTAGAGGGAGTGATCCAGAGCAGCAATCATCTGTGCTTTAAGACTACTTTGATTCTTGAATATGTGCTCCTGTAGATATTTTTACATCATAATAGCTTTCTTTCACCCCCCGCCTTTTTTTTCCTGAAGGCCAATGCAGTACTGTGTTTGTGAATGTACCACTAATTGAAAAGCAGCTCATGCTGGTACCAGCAATACTAGGTCTTATGATGATGTAAGGAGTTTGCTTTAAAAAAAGATCCATTTTGAGAAATCAATAGTGTAGTGGACATTATTCAAAAGTCTAACACAGGATTTAAAGATTTGTAAACTGTCACGACAGACATTGGTAAAGTAATTTCAATAATTTGAAAGTAATTAAGAAAATTTATATATACATATACACATATACATTTATCATTAAGTCTGTACAATTATAAAGCTATAAAACCAGAGAGCATGTAAAGAATTGATTCATTTTAAAAATGTATTAGAATATCTACACTAAACTATAAACTATAATCCAAAGTAGCTTAAGATATGTAGACTTATTTCAATGATATTTTCATTAGTCTTCCTTAATAACCACCTTTGCCTCTGTGTGTTTTCTGTATGAGAAATGTAGCTGTATTAATTAGTAATCACACTACATACATCAGCCAAAGAGGAGTAAATATAAAATGAGAAATGCAAAAGCAGCAGCAGACTGTGCAAATAATGATAGCAACCTATTCAGAAAGAGTCATTACATTGGAGCACACACACTCACGTGTGTACATACACAGAGGTCTGACGGGGAACGTGCTGGAAACTACACCAGACTCCAAATCTATCTGCCGTGAATTCCACTCATCTGCTGTATTACAACCCTGGATCCCACCCCTCACAGCCCATTAAAAAAACTGAGGATCTTCTAATACGCAGATTTTCAAGCTCCATCCTAGATTCAGGTGAATCAAGCATTTTTTTAAACTCCCAAGTGATTTGATGCAAGGGTTACTAAATTTCAATAAAGAGGCCATCATTTACTGAAACCCTCACAACTGTTAAAGAGCTAAATGTTATCATCCCCATTTTCTAGAAGAACAAAAGGAAGCTTTTGGAGCTTGGAATGCAAAGCTAGTATTTGAGTCTAGCTCTGTTTAACTGAGAACTTGTAATTTTCCTAGAGTTTATAATTGGGACTACAAAGAACCCACACTTAATATACTGTCGAGCCAGCAGCCATGTTGTTTTGAAAACTGCACATGCGTTTCTTCCATATCAGGAAACATTAGAAAACCAATACCTCCTAAAATAAGACTCCTTGCTATGCCCTTCATGCATACTTTTTGGTTCTTCTTCTTTTATTTTTTTGGTTGGAGAGTGCAACATATATCAGTTCAATCTTTTTAAATGTTTTTATTATTATTATTTATGTGCGCGTGTACATATACAAGCTTCTACAATTCAGAATTAAAGCACAGTATTCAACCCAACTCCCAAAGGATGGGAGCTTCCTGCAACCAACTCAGTCTTCTAGCTACATGGCCTAATTGTTGATCGTTTCTCTCTTTCACCCTGGGTTGGTTGACTTGGCTGCTGCTGTCTGATAGCCAAGTTAGAGAAGCCTCTTATATCATCTAGACACTGTTTCAATCTTGTCTCTGATCTTTGCTTTACAATTTCCTTAATTCTTAGCTTTAACATTTGAAATAAGAATTGGTCCTGCAATCCCATGACTAGGCATCTACCCAGAGCAACAACAACAACAAAAAATCCTTCTATCACAAGGACATTTGCACCAGACATTTGCACAAGGACATTTGCACCATTTGCACCAATTTATAATCGTCAAAATGTGGAAACAGCTGAAATGCCCACCAACCCAGGAATGCTTTAACAAGCTGTGGTATATGTACACCATGGAATACTATTCAGTCACTAAAAGAGATGGAGACTTTACATCTTCTGTATAACCTGGATGGAGGTGGAACACATTCTTCTTAGTAAAGCATCACAAGAATGGAGAAGCAAGAATCCAATGTACTGAATTCTAATATGAAGGCAGCAGATGAGCTAATACAAGGGGGGTGAGGTGGGGAATGAGCAACGGAGGAGAGGAGAGGAGGGCAGGGGGTGGGGGTCACAATGTATGGCACACCCTCTTGGGGGTGGGACACAATTAAAGAGGGACTTTATCTAACAAATTCAATCAGTATGCCCTCAATCCCAAACAAACAAAAAAGAAATAATGATAATTATACATTCGAATAAACTAGTCAAAGTGTTCTGTTAATTAATTTAGCACCATTTTTACAGATGAGGAAACTGAGGCTCAGGCTAGAAAACTATACTGTGAGCTCAAAAGTCAGGGCAGGTTTACAAGCAAGTCTTCTGCCTGCCAACCCAAGGACCTTTCCAAAGTTGTCTATTCAAAAGAAGTTAAAAATTCTATTTCTAGAAAGTTTATGCTCCCTCAGGGATGTATACACAACTACAATAGGGCTGTTCACGTATTAGTTAAAAAAATTCACCAGACACAGTTGGTGAATTCATATTCATGAATTCATATTTTTGGAGTAAATGATAACTTGTGATAATGTTTCTAATTTGCCAGTGTATCTGATTTACTTAGATATAAAGAAAATTCTGATTTAAAAAGAAAACTTTAATATCTTATATACAATGAAAAATAATTTCAAACTCTAAAAGATTTTGTTTCTCTGATGATTTGTAATACAAAGCATTTATTACTGATCTCACAATTTAATACTCTACAGAGAAAAGGTTCATGTAGCCAATCTTGTGTTACTTAGAGAGTATCACAAGATATATGTACAATGCCACATTTATTATTTGTTTGTTTTGAAACAGAGTCTCACCGTGTTGCCCCAGGCCAGAGTGCCCTCGGGCATCATAGCTCACAGCAACCTCAAACTCCTGGGCTCAAGCAACCCTGTTGCCTCAGCCTCCAAGTAGCGGGGATTACACCACACCCAGCTAGTTTTTTTCCTATTTTTAGTAGAGATAGGGTCTCACTCTTATTCATGCTGGTCTCTTAACTTCTGAGCTCAAACAATCCACCCAGCTTGGCCTCCCAGAGTATTAGAATTATAGGCAGCAGCCATGGTGCTTCTTGGCCCACAAGGTCATGTTTAAAAAATTCAAATTGTTGACCAAAAAAGGGTAGCTTTGATCTGTATTTGACAGTCATTAATAGGATTTTGCAGGTAAAATGTCTCTCCTCCTAATAAAACTCTAGCAAATTAAATGTCTTCAAAGAGCAAACTGTAAATTCTACCTTGAAGGACTTTTTGTTCTTTTTGTTTCTCCCAGTTGTATAAAGTAATTGATACATAAAAAATTGTATAAAGTTATAACAATGTAATGTTTTGATACACATAAACACTGGGAACTGATTATTATAATCAAGCTAATTAACATACCCATCACTTCACAGTTTCTTTTTATGAGAGTAAGTAGGAATATCTGAGATCTACTCTCTTAGATAATTTAAGTACACGGTATGATATTATTAGCTATAATTCACCTTGCCGTGTATTAGAGCTCCAGAACCATTCACTCTGCATAACTGTACCGCTTTACCAACATCTCCCCATTTCCTCTGTCCCATTCTACTCTGTTTATGTGTTCAATATTTTTAGATTATGCATATACCTGCTATCTTGGAGTATTTGTTTTTCTATGCGTGGCTTACTTCACTTAGCATAATGTCCTCTAGCTTCATCTATGTTGTTTCAGATGAAAAGATTTCCTTCATTTTTAAGGCTGAATAAAATTTCGTTGTGTATACATGTCACATTTCAGTTTTTCTTTTTATTTTAAAATACTTGCATTAAGTAGGTACAAACATTTTAGGCTACATGGATCATTTTCGTCATACCTAAGTCCTGGCTATAGGTGTTACCCAAACAGTAACATTAGGTAGTTTTTTTTAATCCTCCCCTCCACCTCCTCTTCCCCACTTGATTGCCACTGAATTTTGCTTTATTCTGTGCCATGTGTGCCCATCGATTAGTTCCAATTTAACAGCAAGTTTGTGGTATTTGTTTTTCCATTGTTTTAGATACTTCACTTAGGAGAATGGACTCCAGTTCCATCCAGATGGTTGCAAAAGGTATTAATTCTTTTTTCTTTTTTTACAGCTCAGCAATGCTCCATGGTGCATAGGTACTAAATTTTATTAATCTACACATAAGAGGATGGGCACATAGGTTGATTCAACATCCTTGCAATTGTGACTTGGGCTGTAACACAAGCGTCTTGAGCACAGATGTCTTTTTGATGAAAATTCTTTTCTATACAGTTAATACCCAATAGTTGAATTGCTGAATCAAATGGTAGATCTACTTTTAGTGATCTTCTGTAGAGGTTGTACTAATTTGCAGTCCCACCAACAGTGTATGAGCATACCCCTTTCTATTGCATCCATGCCAGCATCTATTGTTTCTGGCCTTTTTAATATAAGCCATTATAATTGGGATGAGGTGATATCTCACTGTGGTTTTGATTTGTATTTCCCTGATGATTAGTTTTCCTTTTCATGTTTACAGGGCATTTGTCTATCTTCTTTTGAAAAGCTTGTGTTCCCGTCTTTTGCCCACACTTTAATGGTGTTGTTTCTTGCTGATTTGCTTGATTTCTTTGTAAATTCTGCCTATTAGCCCTTTATTAGATGGTTTGAAAATAGTTTGTCTCTTTCTGCAGGTTATCTATTATCTCTGTTGATGGGTCTGCTTTTTAACTTAATTGAATCCAGTGTATTTATTTTTGTTGCTACCATGATCGCCATTGGAGTCAAGGTCATAAATTCTTTGTCTAGGCCAATACCTGGAAGAGTTCTTCCTATATTTTCCTTTAGAATTCGCATGGTCTCATGCCTTAGGTCTTAGTCTTCTATCCATATTGAATTAATTTTTGTGAGTGATGAGAGATAGGAATACTGTTTCATTCTTCTGCATGTGGCTATACAATTTTCCCAGCACTATTTGTTGAATAGGACTTATTTTTCCCACTGTACATTGCTGTCTGTTGTTTTACTAGATATCAGTGGTTGTAGGTAGATTGTTTTATATCTGAGTTTTTGGTTCTGTTCCATTGATGTATGTCTCTGTTTTTGTACCAACAGCGTGCTGGTTTGGTTACTATAGGCTTTTAGTATAGTTTTTTTTTTGTTTGTTTTGTTTTTGAGACAGAGTCTCACTTTGTTGTCCTTGGTAGAGTGTCATAGCTCACAGCAACCTCCAATTCTTAGGCTCAAGTGATCCTCCTGCCTCAATTTTTTCATTTTTAGTAGACAGGGATCTCCCTTTTTTGCTTAGGCTGGTCTCAAACTTGTGAGCTCAAGCAATACAAATGCCTTGGTCTCCCAGGATTACAGGTGTGAGCTACTGCTCCTGATTTACTGTATAGTTTGAAATGTGGTCATGTGATGCCTCCAGATTTGTTATTTTTGCTTAAGATTGCTTTGGCCATTCTGGCTCTTTTTCATTTTTTCAAATGAAGTATAGAATTACTTTTTATAGATATGTGAAATAAGACTTTGGTAATTTGAATCTCTAAGTCACTTGTAGTATGAACATTTTAACAATGTTGTTTCTGCCTATCCATGAGTGTGATATGGTTTTATGGTTTTCTTTTGTTTGTATCCTCTGTGATTTCTTTCCTTGGAATTTGTACTTCTCTTGGTAAAGATATTGTATTGCCTTGGCTAAGTATTTTTCTAGGTATTTTGTTTCATTTGTAACTATTGTGAATGATATTGAGTCTTTTACTCTCATCTTGACTGATATTAGTATATAGAAATACTACTGATTTATGAAGCATTAATTTGTATTCTGAGACTTTGATGAATTTATCAATTCCAAGAGACTCCTGGTGAAATGTTTGGGGTTTTCTACATATAAGATCACATTGTCAATAAAAGTAAAAGTTTGACTTCCACTTTTCTGATTTGGATATCCTTTTTTTCTCTTACCTCTTTGCTCTAGCTAGGACGTTCAGCACTATGTTGAATAGAAGTGGTAGTAATGAGCATCTTTGTCCTGTTCCAATTCTTAGTGGGAATGCTTTCAACTTGTCCCTGTTCAGTATCATATTGCTTGTGGATTTTCACATATTTAGCTTTTATGATATACATGCCTTCTATCCCAAGTTTCTTGCGGGTTTTATCATGAAAGTGTGGTGGATTTTGTTTAATGTATTTTCTGCATCTATTGAGATGCTCATATGTTTTATGTTTATGCTTTTGGTTTTGTGGTAAATCACATTTTTTGATTTATGCCTATTGAACCATCCTTGCACCCCTGGGATCAAGCCCACTTTGTCGTGGTGGAATTTTCTTTTGTATGTGCTATGGGTTTGGTTTGCTAGTATTTTATTGACAATTTTTGCATCTATATTAATAAGGGATATTGGTCTATCATTTTCTTTATTTTTTTCTGTTGTACTTTTTCCTGGTTTTTGGTACCAAGATGATACTGGCTTCATAGAATAAGTTAGGGAGGACTCCCTTCTTCTCAATATTATAGAATAATTTCTGTAGTGTAAGCACCAGGTCTTCTTTTTAGGTCTGACAGAATTTGGCTTAAATCCATCTGGTCCAAGGCTTTCTTTTGTTGGAAGGTTTTTTTTTTTCTTTTTTTATCACTGTTTCAATCTCTGTTCATCATTGGTCTGTTCAGGAGTTCTATTTCTTCTTGACTGAGTCTTGGGAGGTTCTGTGTTTCCAGGAATTTTCCCATTTCCTCTATGTTCTCTAGTTTACACACATAGAGATTTACGTAATATTCACAGAAGAAGTTTTGTATTTCTGCTGTAACAGTTGTAATGACATCTTTTTAGTTTGTGATTATGCTTATTTGGGTCCATTCTCTTCTGGTCTTGGTTAATGTAGCAAGAAGTCTGTCAATTTTGTTTACCTTTTCAAAGAACCAACTTTTTGTTTGTTAATCTTTGTATTTTGTTTTGTTTTTGCTGTAGGTATTTTCCAATTCATTTAGTTCTTCTCTGATCATTATTTCTTTTCTTCAGCTGGCTTTGGGTTTGGTTTGTTCTTTCTTTTCTAGTTTCTTGAACTGTTAACATTTGGGGGCTAATTTGTGCCCTTTTTTTCTGAGGTAGTATTTAAGGCTATGATTTTTTTCCTTAAGGGATGCTTTTGCTATGACCCAAAGATAGCTTGTATTCCCTTTGTCATTCAGCTCAAAGTATTTTTTGTCTCCCTTTTAATTTTATTCTTGACATAATAATTTTTCAGCAGTAGGCTGTTTAATTTCCATGACTTTGTGTATGTTTGAGTGTTTCTTTTGTGATTGATTTCTAGTATTCTGTTGTAGTCTGAGAAGGTGCATGTTATGATTCCAATTTGTTTGAATTTACTGAGACTTGTTTCATGGTCTAAGATATGATGAATTTTGGAAAATGTCCCATGGGCTGCTGAGACACAACATTCTCTATATCCATTCATCTAGTGAAGGACACTGGGTTTATTTTCCTATTTGAGCTATTGTAAGTAATGCTACAATGAACATGCATTGGGTGCAAATTATTCTTTGAAATACTGTTTCATTTCCTTTGGATATATACCCAGAAATGAGATTACTGGATCATATGGAAGTTCTTTTATTAATTTTTTTGAGGAACCTCCCTCATGTTCTCAATAATGGCTATACTAATTTACATTCCCACCAACAGTTTACACATCTCCACCAGCACTTTCTGTCCTTTACATTTTTGTTAATAACCATCCAAGAGATGTGAGGTGATGTGTCATGTGGTTTGGATTTGCATATTCCTGATAATTAGTGATGTTACACATTTTTGATACACCTGTTTGCCTTCTCTATGTCTTCTTTTTAGAAATGTCTACCCCAGGATAAAGTTTATATTCACGATCATCTTTTCTTTAGTTTCCACTACATCACACAATCATTCAACTTCCTCATTAGGTTTGGCTTCCTTTGACTCACAGATACTCAATGATGCTCATGATTAAATGCCATGCCAGGATCTCTTTGCTGCCTACAATTCTTATTTCCAGATGCGTGCACGTTCATTTCCACTATCAAATTTTACCTCTACTAAGATAATTCTAAAATCTTTCTTGTCATTCCTCACTGCTACACAAAATGAATGGCAATTACATTAGCTACTAACACCTCAAATTTTTCACTTGAAAAACTGAATTCAGATTCTCCACTAATTGAATTTATTTTTACCACTAATTCAGTCCTTAACTGTATGCTCTCATTGAACTATTTTTCCAGTGTCTCAGGCTTGATGAAATAATTACATTTTCTAGTAAGAAAAGTATCCTCTTAAAATGAGTAGTTTTTGAGTGACTGAATAAAGAACCCTTTTCCGGCAGCTCAGATGAGGTCATCTGATGTTAGGTGCTATGTGCAAGGTAGGATTTACCTCCAAATCACCCACCCACACGTTAGGACATGCTGTTTTACCTGGCCCAATGCAGAATTCCAGATTCCTTGAAAGTTAGATCTATGACATATTCTCTTAGTATTTCCAGCAATCCTTATCATAGTTGACTCTTGTCTTGGACTGAATTGTTTTACCACCAAAAGTCCTATGTTGAATTTTTAAACCCCAGTAGCTTAAAGGTGGACTCTATTTAGAGATAGGCCCTTTAAAAAGATAATAAAGGTAAAACTAATTCTGATAATTGAGCCCTAATCCATAAAGACTGGTGTCCTCATATGTTAAGAAGAAGAGATTGAGACACCAGGGATGCATGGACACACACAACAGACAAGTCAAATCATAGTGAAAATTTGGCTGTCTGCAAGCCCAGGGAGACGCCTCAGAAGAACCAAACCTGTCAACACCCTGATCTTGGACGTCCAGCCCCTAGAACTGTGATGAAGATGCGCTTTTGTTGTTTAAGCCATCCAGTCTGTAGCATTTTGTTATGGCAGTCCTAGTCTTTTTCCTTCTTGGACCAGATTTTTAAGACAAATTCACAAAGAGAGATGACTTCAAATAAAATGACTTTTTTATTTCTAATGCAGGGCTTTATAAAATCAGTGCTATTTCCAATGTCCTCCCCTAAAGTTGTATTACATTTATTTCTTCAAGTAACTGATTTCTTTAGGTAACATGCTTCAGCTGGAAGTTGAGGAAATATCAAAAAGACAAAATTTCCAGGTAAAATAGTAATGACGGCTTTTCCATTTTAATACTTTGTGCATATATGGAGAAGAAGATTGTGTAATATTTTCAGGTTATAATATTTTTGGAATCTCCTCTTAGTTGAACTTAAACCAATCACTGTTTAACAAAAATGGGTTTCATGCAATTTCCAGCTAGTCTTCATCCTGATTTATTTATTTTACCCTGAAAAGCTAAAGACAAACAACATAAGAGGAGTGGGTCCTAGAAATCAAGGTCACAAATATTCAGGAAATGCAAAATGTGAACATTCTCTGTGGCTAATGGCTTTAAAGAAGTTTAGAAGTATCAACATGTGTTATTAGGCAGAAAAAATAACAATGGATATAAAAATAAAAGGGCCATGTTTGTAAATAATCAAATACTAACTATCCTAGCATATGAAATGAGATGAGAGCAACTCAGTGGGTCAGAATCAGAATGACCTGGCTTTGAGTTTTAGCTTTGCCACTTACCAGCCCTGGATTCTAAGGCAAGGCCCTTAGCCCTGTGGGTTTCCTGGCTGTTATCTATAGAGTAAGAGTAAAAATAATGGACATCCAAGTGCTGTTGTGAGAAAAAAAATTAAGCACTTTTTTTATGTCTAGCCTATTTTAAGTATTAAAATAACAGTTGTATATTAATTAAGTAATGCTGAATACCCTCTTTGCCTACTGAAATTATGTCTTCAGTGTAAATTACTTTTGGAAATGATTACATAAATATCCACATAGCTTTATAAAGAAATTGGAGACAGCAGTTGAGCATATGGCAAGCATACAAAAAGATACATTTAGGAATTTGCCAAATATTAGGATGGATACTTGAAGTATCACAATGGTGCTTTGAGGAGCACACTATGGGATGCCATTTTTGTAAAAACAAGTAAGCAACAGAAACTGACAAATATAAAGAGTGACTCGATGTAGGTGAAGCTGATGCTGATTAGGCATATGCAAAATACTGGCAGAATCTGTGGGTAGTAATGACATGCACAGATTGAGTCAAAGTATGTTTAATTGTTGTAAGGAAGAGAAAATATCTTACTTCCCAATTTTGAAATTTTAAGAGAATTACAGGGTATTATTTATGGATCCTAATTAACCAATATTCTTCTAGGTATTTTACTTCAAATGAAAAGAAGATATAAATTTTTGTGCTCTTCTTCTCATTTTTTTTCCTTTTGAGTTGGAGTACTACCTGTTAAAAGATGATTCTGATACTTGCTCAGAACTTTCAGGTAAACTACTTTAAAAAATCAGTCTCTATATGGTATTTCCCTGTTCTCATTCAGGGTTATCAAATTACAAGAGTTAATTCAATATCATTTTTCTGTGACAATTACTTGTGAAATTGAGGCAATTCAAATAGAATACCAAAGGTACAGAAAACTGAAAACGTTAAGTGCATCACACACACATATATACACTGTTTGCACAGATGTACTACACACACACTTATATTTACTGAAATAAATACAATTAAATTTAAGAATGTGTATCTAATCTGTAAACAATGAAGCATCTACTTTCATTGGGCATTTCCCCAGAGATTGTGAGCCAACTGAGAATGGGACAATGTTTTACTAAACCTGTGACTGACATTGTGGCACTAGCATTTGTGAGTGAATAAATAAGTGAATTAGTGAATGACTGCATTAGAAAACCCCTATTTTTAAGAAGCATATAATCTAGAAAAGCCTAAAACTATCTCAGTGCAATGTGCTTATTTTATGCCTGTGTTTCCCGGGCAGTCTGTGTTGAGTGACCATTTTTTTCCACCTCCAGCCCATCATAAACAAAGAATTTTATAGAATATAATAAAAATAAATTCATAGATAAATGAAGAAGAAAATACAAAGACATACAATGAGATACAAAATTATTCTGTAAAACTGCTGTGGAAGTCTCAATGTCTTGTTTCAAAGGAGCAACCCACAAGCCACAGACCATATTTTGAGTAGCACCATTTGTTACTATCACCACCAACAATGCGATGGGAGAAAACTTCACTTAACACTTGAAATAAAAGCACTTGAAAAGTTCCATTAAGGTTAGGTTAGAAAAGTTTGCAAGGAAAACTTATCATTTTCCTCCTGTACTTTCCAGAATCCCATACTGATTCACCCCAATGTCAAAAAATCCCCTAAAAATAAAATGGTTCTTTTTGGTCAACTCTGGTTATCCTAGCTACACTGTGGGACTCAAAAGGAGTATCTGAATGTACAGGTTCCTTTTTATAGAAAAGCTTCATAGCACCAGACACTTTCTTTGTGGTAGGCAAGAAACCCAACTCACCTGAATGAGAAATGGTAAATACTGTGTTATTTCCATTTGTTTCCTTTTGTAATTAACTACTATTCTTTTCCTGTGCAGCTGAAATTAATTTACAGCTACACAGGTACTAGTATCACCACTCTGTTCCCATGTAATACTGTTTTTATGTTTTATGTTTCAAGCCACTTTTCATCTATGAATGACATAGTATCAAAAAAAGATATTATTAGCACTCAAAAACTAACACACATGTATGTGGTAAAAATATTAAGAAATAATAATAACATCTTAAACAACAAAGTTATTTGGCAAGTTTTTGATTAAATGTTTAAAATGTCACACCTATAGCAAAAAAGTCTACAAAATACAATCACATAGCCTAATTCCTTGTGTTTGTGTTCCAAAGTCATCACATAAAGAGTGTAAACAATGCTTCTGAAAATATCCTTAATAGGCAGTACATATACATGATCTTATATGTCATCTATCATCTCTGAGTCCTACACAGCCAGTTTTTCTAACAATCTTGGATAAGAAGACAAATTATTTGGTTAAAACTGGCTGAAGTGCTAGGCTTGCGGTTTTACCAAAAAATACAACTGAAGTGTATGAATTCATACAACTTGAAAGCATATATGAATCTATGACAATAGAACAGGACAAGCATCAAAAATGTAAGAAAGAGAATTGATATCAAAAATATCAATAAAAAGAAAGAAAAAAGCCAATGAAAATATTCAAAATGGGGCATAGGAAAGTACATTATTACAATGGAATAATGTACTTTGCTATACCATTATTAAAATCCCAACCCCTTCTTTGGGTGTCAAAAACAGAAAATCTGTCCCATAATAAAATTTACTTAAATTTAGTACGTCTCATGCATGTGTTAGGGACAAAGAGACATGGTATCAAATGAACATGCAAAAAAGACTGAACTCCTCTAATCTAATACTATAGAGCAAATAAATACCTAAAGCCATTTTCTACAGCTGTTGATAAGCCACTGATTGCTCCAACACACACTGTCACATTCATACTCGCGCTCACATTCACAAAGGCATATTTCCCTCACACACACAGACATACCCTGAAAGATCTGTACAGGGAATACTGACATATGCTTAGCTCTGAAACACCAAATGATGATAAATAATAGATCAAAGTTCAATGCCCATATTTCCCCATCCAATACTTGGTGATTCACAAGTTTTAATCAAAGACACTAAATAACCTCAAAAACTACACAAAGTATTTTCCATAAACTTGAGGCATTTCTTTCAATTAATGTTATTCTACACATAGTCTTAGCAAGCTGATTTGATTTTCCTCACTTCATAGTGGATCATATTTTGCTGCTGGAATTACACAGGAAAACTAATTCTCTGATTTAATAGAAAATAACATATCATTTTAACCCTGGAGTTTATTCTTCTTATGAAACTTACTGTCACCAGTCCTTTCTGCACTGTAAGCTCCACGTTCATACAGTGTAAGGCCTCTTACACACAGAATGGTTAAAAGTGAATTTTCAAGGAATATGTATTGGACAAATACACTGATTCATGAAATAACATGAAGTTAATATATTTCATAAAGTAAAAAGCATCCTTATAGTTTGGGAAATGGCAAATGAGTAAATGCCATAAACCACTGATTGTTCAACCTTAAAAACTGAATCATCACCTCTCCCTCACTAAAACTTAGAATGAATTTTCAAGCCTTTTGATTTTACATTTAAACTATTCACAAAATAGCCCACGAAACTGCCAAAGCATATCACCAAGATCATCTTTTAAATGAAATATTAATTCTATTTTGTTCAATCCTTAATTCACTTGAAGAGAAAAGTAATTCTACAATTTTCAAATGATAAATATAAAAATGGATGTGGTTTATTTGACCATTAAATGCATTTTAAGATATTTATATTTGCAAATAGTTAAAACTCTTAGCAAAAAACACATGATGAAAGTGACTTTCAAATTTATTTAGTTTTAGAAGACTTGCTATCAATAGAAGTTTATATGAAAGTTCCTAAATCAGAAACTTCTATGTAAAATTATTTTTCACTTGCACTTATAACACTTTCTTATAAAGCCAACCAATGCCTAAAATACAGTTAGTCTTGTGAATTCAAAGCTTTGAACCCAGAGGCAATAGGTCATTACTCTCAGAATCTAATATAATTATTTTGTTTAGTGCACTATATTGTGAAAATTCCTGTGAATATAATTAAGCACTTGTAAATGGTAACAGTGTAACTGTTTGTGACAGCCATTAAATCTCTTGATAACCTATAATAATAGTGTTAGAGAAGCGTGAATAAAAGTATAATAATTTGCTTTGTTTCAGGTTGAATCCCAAGAATATTTAGTATCTTAAATTATTTATCATTAATATGATGAGCTGCACCTAAAACATCATAAGTCGTAGGTTTTTAAAGTAGTCCAAATAAATGAGTAAAATTAAAATCTAAAGAGCTTGTAGATAAGGTTCTTCCCTTCCTATGAAATTGGCAGAAATAAGTCAAGTTCTTTTTATGACACTTACTAGGTGAGCAGGCTGAGTCACCTCATTTCTGTGATTAAATTTCTACATTCAAAAATGAAGCTGTGAGAATAAAATTAAAATGTATATGAATGCATTTGTTGAATTATAAGGCCTTCTACAAAAGTAACTCTGTTAAGACAAATTATCACATGAGGAAAGTACACATACCCTCTTAGTACTATGTCTACCTCCCTACTAGAGAAATTATGCTTCCCTTTTTACATCTTTAAAGATAACTGTCACAAATGATAGTGAGAGATCTTCAAAAACCTTTTAGCATTCAGTTGCTGTGGAAGAGAGTTTAGAGAAATACTGAAAATATTTAGAAAATCGTCCAAGTGCAGTCAACCCCCAATGAGGAATACATTCACTGAAAAATTCGTTCCAAAAGATTTGTTGAGGGCTTCCCATGTGTCAGGCACAGTCTAGATATTAGAAGACATCACTGGGATCACCTGTATTGTAAGGAAGCTACAACATAATAAGATATGCAGAGTGGAATGTGAAGAGAGCTATGGGACTGAGCTAGGACCTAACAAAGGTCCCCACATAGGAGTGAGACCAGAAGTAACTGCTGTGATTGGACCAGAAGGCCGTGGGGAGAAAACGGAGGCTGAGTAGTTGAAGAGTTTCATATTCTGCATTGCCCTTTATCTTTTACCTTTGGAATTCAAACATGCAGAAAATAGATTTTTAGATACAGAATTTGCTACTTCTTTTTAAAACAGCATCTGTATCTAAGTTGGTAGTCAATGGATAAGTCTATAAGCAAATTTACATATTAAGTATATCTGTTATTCTGTTATTAGAATAGTGGATGGTCTCTGCAGGACCATGGATAGTTCTCACCAAAACTTAGGAGCCAGACGAATATCCGTAATATAAGAGCCTTGTCTATGAAAGTGTTACCCATTCCTGAGCATTGCATTGTTTCTTTACCTACAGGATCAAATAACAAATGAGTAGACTAAAAAGTGGCTATGCTGCTAAGAACGAATAAATATCAAGATAAATTTAATTTTTCTTAGTCAACTATACCATATATGGGGGTCAATTTTTGACCAAAAAAAAAAAGAAAATGAACTTCAGTGAATTTCAATTTAGATTCATAATAAAAAGTGAAAGCTAAGATTAAACAATCGGGGAGTATTTTTAAAGTCTATCTTTGTTAATCTCTGATAAGGAATAAGATGCCAAAGAGAGTTTAGAAACATGACATAACCGTGAGGCTTCTCTGAACCCTCTAGATCTGCACTGCCCTGTGTGACAGCCACGAGCATGTGAACGCTTAAAACAAAACTAGTCTGGGCTTTACGTATAAAACAGTAACTAGAGTTCAGAGACATAGTACAAAATAGGCACAGATTATTTCAAAGGTAATTTTATATTGAGCAGAAATAAAAATAATTTCAGATATGCCAGGTTACATAAAACATATTATGAAAATGAATTGTTTCCTTACTTAATGTGCCCTCTAGAAAATTTAAAATTACATATTTGCCCTACTTCCGTGACTTGCATAATATTTCTGCTTGACAGCACTGATCTAGAGAGTATTTTCCATGGCTGTTGCTGACCTCCTTCCCTCTACTGCTCTGTTTCCCCCTCTCCTTTTCACAGCTTCCCTTGTACTCCTTTTTCCTTTTATTTTTTCATGAGTTGTATCAATTTCAGGTCAGAGGACTACAATAGAGAAGAAGATCTAGCAAATCTTAACTACAAAGACCGCAAACATGATGGAATGGGTTCAGACATAAAAGAGAAACTATTTTCATATTATTGGTTCAGTAACCTAATTTAATAATAAAACAATATAGTTGACCATTTCAAAAAAATCTAAAAGCGCAGACATTTCTCAACTGTATATATTTTACAGAACCTGAGTTTCTAGTAAGATGTTTTTATTTGAAATGGAGTAATCTCAATGTATGCCAGAACAAATTCATTTTTCCAAACCACAGACTATTTACCGAAGCATTAAATGGGTAAAAATACAAGGTTGAAAACTCATGTTAATTATTTATTTTTATTCTGACCTTCTCTTATTTTCATCAAAATTTTACCATTCCTTTTCATCTCTCAATTTTCTTTCCAGACGTCTTGCATTAATTTTGCTGTTGCCGTTGCTGCTGGGTTTCCCCTTGCCTGGTCTCCTTTCCCTTCCCTTCTATACGTCTCCTCTGCCTATCCTCATTCGTTCTTTACTTGGAATATGATGTAAAGACAGTGTTACAAATCTCCCAATTTGAGGAACTTACCAAGATACTGGACAGGAGAGAAAGGCACCGCATTCCAAACTGTTCGAACGTCTTAATAATCTAAGAAAACTACAGATGATCATCTATATGTTCCTTTATCCTTATAACTTTATTCATTGTCACCTTCACACACACCATTTCCTCCTCCAAGTAGACTGTCAGTTCATGAGAGCTGGCTCAGTGTCTTTTGTTATATTTTTAAACTTTGCTTTATTCTCCTAAAACACTGACCTAGATATATTTCCAGCAAATATTGGCCAACTAAACAAACTAGCATTCAAAATATCACCTATTATCCTCATAGAAGAAAAATTATGGAAGAAGCTGAAAAGAGGAAGGACTAGAATCAGAACCTACTCCAGTAGAGTTCTGAATGACCAATCTTCTTGTACATAGAGCGTGATTGTGAAAGCTTTGAGTGTGTTTGTTATATTGGACTAATATTGCTGACCTATTGAGGTAAGAATCAAAGTCTTTCTTTTCTCTTCCTTTTATTTATCACCTTAGTTTTGAGACAAACTCTCACTTTGTCATCCTCAGTAGAGTGCCATGTGTGGCATCACAGCTCACAACCTCAAACTCCTGTGCTCAAGCAATTCTCTTGCTTCAGCTCCAATGTAGCTGAGACTACAGGTACCCACCACAACTCTTGGCTATTTTTAGACACAAGTTCTCACTCTGTCTCGGGCTGGTCTTGAACTGATGATCTCAGGCAATCCACCACCCTTGGTCTCCCAGAGTAGTAGAACTGCAGGTGTGAGCCACTGTGCCCACCTTTCTCTGCCTTTTAAACAAGGCACAGTAAGTTGTAAAGGCACAAATTCCTGGGTTCACGTCTTTACTCTTCTGTCTAATAGCACTGCCACATTTAACAAGTTGCCCTGTCTGATTCTTAATTCTCTCCTACATATTACTATCTAGCATAACCATATATCCTTACAGTGCGTTACAAGGATGAGGCACAATTTGACCAAGCAATAGTCAGTCAGTTTGGTCCAGAAGGGCTGATGCACAGGTGGGTGAGATCGAAGCAGCAGCAGCAATAAAACTCACAGCAGCCAGAGCTGTCAATCTACCTGCTCTCTGGATTTTCAATTAAAAAAAAAATTAACTGGAGCACAAAATATGTTAACAAATACTCTATAGCATTCTTCTTAATCTGAATCATTTACTGTTGTACTTGGAAAGTATCTAATTGAAGTATCCTGTATCAGCCTCCTGGGTTCTGATCAGCAAATTTCTTACAAAGGGTGAATTACCACATTCACTACAGAATTTATTTCTGCACTGCCTGAAAATTATGCAAGCAAGATAAATACACGTTAGGTACTTGAAACTCACTTCATAATGGTCCAAACAAAGGAACAAATTCCTACAGTCACAAACTTAAAAAAAGAAATTCTTTTTGGTATTAACTATGAACCTCCAGAAATGTCATCTGTACTTTTAGCATGTTTTTATTTATTGTTTTCCTTCTGTTTTCTCCTGTCATCCAACTATAGATTCTTTGAATACCCTTTTCCTTTAATACATCACACCTTTCATACTAATACTCACCTCATAATCCTTTGGTTTTCAACATCAGCAGCTTCTCCCTAATGAACTGCATGCCCTACCACACTCTAAAATTTATTCACCAGTTGAATATGCTCCACTTTCAAAATCCGTAAATACAATATTCTTTTCTAAACAAACCTTACCAATGTGCATCTTTCCCATTCTATTTAAAATTGTGAACTTGCTGTTAGTTTTCATCTTGACCTTCAGGCTCTCAAACCTTATCAGTTCTAATCTATTCATCTCATCTCACAGAGTTGCCCTTGCCCCTGACCCAGTCCAGATTTATTTATGTCTTTTCTTCAACATATTCACTAGTACTAGAAAGTCTTCCACTTTGTTTTACAACATGTAAGGCTTGCTAATCTCCTGACCCAAGTAAACTTCAGTGGTCTTCTTGATTCATTTAGGCTAAGTGTTGCTAGAGAAGCCGATGCAGATATGTTGACTACAGTGACAACAAATGTTAATTTTGTTCCTCATTGTGGCCCTCGAATATTTTATCATGCCTTCTGCTTATCCTCTGCTACCTTCCCCAAGCTCCTCACATAATAGTTGATCTCCACATGCGACCACACTTACACTTATTTAAGAAGGATAAAGTCATGCTTAGATGGCAAATTCTTCGTAGTCAGGATTTTTATCAGTTTTATCACAGAATCCCCATCTTCCTGCACAGCACAAATAAGAAAAAAATCCTCAAAAATGTGTTAAATAATAGATATTTAGTTAACTAATAATTGATTCAGTTTACTTCTTCCAAGATGTGACCAGCCTCTTCTTGTGCTACTACTGATCATATCAACCTTCTTAGAACATTCTGGAACTTACTCTTAAAAATTATCTTCACTCTCATTATACTTTCACCTATTCTTGCAAGGGGATTCTACCCTGAAAAACATTAAACGCACATTCAGATTTTCCATATTCTAGCTTTAAAAATGTATCTTTCCTTCAATAATAATACTACCTGGAATAATATCCTCTTTCCATGATTTAACACTGAACTTCATTTTCTCTCTACATAGTTTTAAGACCCTCCATGACATTAATCATGAACAAACAGACTTCTGTTTCTATTTAACCCTAATATGCATGTTTTTTCTCAATGACAACAGACTTTTCAACTTTCTTTACTGAAAATATTCAAATACACAGAATATTTGAAAGAATACTACAATGAAGCCAGTCTAAGCACTCTCTGGAGTTAAAATTGGTTGATAAACGATGATTTGCTTTACACACACATACTCTTGATGATTCAGAAGAAATTAAGTCACAGATATCACAGCATTTATCCCTAAATAATTCACCATGCATCTCCTGATATCATTTCTTTTCTAGTCCCATGTGCGAATGTTCCCAATTCTACCGAAATTTGATCTTTATATCCCAAATTTTAAAAAGATAGAATAAGGTCAAACAGTGGCTCACATTTTAATGCCAGCATTTTTGGAGGCCAAGGCGGGAGTTTAAGACCTGGGAAACATTGTGAGACCTATCTCTCCAAAAAATAAAAACTAAGCTGGGCAAGGTGGAATAAGCCTGTAGTCCTAGCTACTAGGAACATAATACAGGGGGATTGCTAGAGCCCAGTAGTTAGCTGGACGTTGCAGACAGCTATGATGACACCACTATACTCTAGCCTGGGCAACAAAGTGAGACTCTGTCTCAATAACTAACTAACTAAATAAATAAATAAAGGTAGAATAAAATCAAGATTCAGTCACTGTATTTGGTTGTCTTTCTTCTCTTTTATAAAAGTCCCCTCTAGAGGGGCACTGCCTTTTGAAGAGATTAGGTCACAGGTGTGATATTTTCAAGGCAGAAAACCTTACCTTATGAATTTACCTGATTATTTTCTCATGGTTTAGCTTAACTTGTTCTTTCCCTGCATTTTCCATAAGCTGGAAGTTAAATAACAAGGTGTTATTAGATTCATGTTAGACATTGTTAACACCAGTATTTTTTATAGACAGCATTAGTGTATAGACCTACTGTGGCATCACAAGCACCAGGTTGTCAGGTTGTCTACCAGTGATGCTAGATTTGATCGTTCAGTTATTTAACAAGACAACTGCCACATACGATGAGGAAGTAGTATTTGAACACCAGATATTTTCCAAAATACTTTCAATTGGTGGTTTTATCACTGTTTGATCATCCTTGCTTGAATCATTGATTTCAATGGGAGTTAGAAACATGAATTTTCTAATTCTAGGATTTCTTACATTTAACTCCTTTTATGAAGAACTGTCCTTCAATTAACAAAGGCAGAGTAACTACATAATTCTTTCAATTTAATTATCATATTTTTTAACTTAGAGTATCACCATGAACTCATGGATTTTACCTTTATTCCATGTTTTACCGTCTGTTACAATCACTCTCAATGCTAAAATAGCTTTGAACTAGGTAATCGGCAGATCCTTCAAGCTGGTCCCTGCTTACATTGATTCAACTTTGTCTTTCAGTTTTTCTAACTTTCCAACACAATGAGCTATCCCGAGCTCAACCTGTATTTTTTCTGCTCAGACCTAAAATCAACCGACTGCCTGTTCTCTGGTCCTTTTTAGCAGAGAATAATATTTAGAAGCCTGGATTTGAGCACTAAGTGTGCTCAGTGCTTCTGTAGACACATTGCTTTGAAGCCTTTTCAGAGGACTAAGATAGTAAATATATTTATTTTTTAAAGCTTTATAGTATATTTTAGTAACATAGATTAGCCTTCTCTTTGCCTTCACGGGGTATTCCTTGCTATTCTTGCTTGTTTATATTTCCATATATATAATTAAAATCATCTAGTTCCAGAAAAACTTCTTATTGGTCTTCCTACTGCGATTATGTCATATGCCCACATGCATGTGCACGCATGCACACACACACACACACACACACACACACAGAGAAGTATGTAATCTTGGGAACAATAGCCCTCTTTATGATGCTACCACATCATAACCAGAATCATGGGTCACTTTTTCATTTGCTCAAATCTGTCCCATTGATTTAGTTTCTTCTTAAAATTAATACATTTTAAATCACAGATTCAAAGACCTTTTCCTCAGACCTTGCCTTTTCTTGAGTCTATGCAGCATCAACTCCACTAAATAACACTTCTTTGTTTATACACAGCCAGACACTTTTCTGAGTTTCAGTGGCTGTCATCCTAACTCTCTATTTTTCTGCATTTTTCCAATACCTTTTACACCCACTGGAAAAAATAGTTTGTTTTTTCCCCAAATTTCCATCGTGGGATGACTTAGTCTCACTTGGAATTTTAGTGTAGGTGATTTTGTAGTATCTCTTCCTAACCTTAAGGATATTTAAGTGTGTTCTCCAGCTCCAGACCTGAATTGTAATTGGACATTGGTCTTTTCTCCCCGAAGTTAAAGTCAGAACTTCAAGTTTGTGGTATGTTCAAAACTGAACTATTCCCCCAACAACAACCAAATCAAAGCCTCCTCTAGATATTATTTTTCTCTTAGCTTATTTTGTTGCAAATGACTAGTTCTCCAGATATCCAGATTCCAAAATTTGAGGGTACCTTTTAATATTCCCTACACATTAGCCTCCAAATCTACTGATTTTATAGACATATGATTAATCATGAAATGTCTTTAAAATCCATTTCATCATGTTCATTCACACTGCCTCCACTGTGGTTTATGTGTCCCGATCTTAATTGAAAATACTCATTTTCCCAAGTTCCAAATAAACTATGGGATAACGGAAGACTTTTTTAATATCTGAAGAAGCAATTAAACACAGAATCCTAAAATAGCATCCTGCCGTTATTCACATGTGTTTTATGTTATTAACAAACAGGTTAAATGAGCTTGAGAAGTGTCACCTCCAAATAGGTGTAAAAGCAAAATTCGGAGGTGGAGATGACGATGTTGGTGAGATGTTAGTAGACAGAAGAAACACCTATATTTATAGACTTGCTGTGTTATAAAAGAATTAGCTGTTTGGTTTTCCTTGTACAAAAGACTAATTTTCCACATCACACTGCAAAAGGTTCAAGAGTGAAGATTATATTTTATACTTAGTAAGTTAAAGGCTGAATGCTTTTTCTAGGGCCTCTGCAAAACCACTGATAACTATCTACTTTGTCCCAGTTATAGAGCACAAGTGGTCAAGTCACAATTCCATGCACTGGGCTCTTTTCAGAAAATCCACTGGTTTGGACAGATATATAATAACAGTATGGCCACTTGAAGGTCATTTTAGAATCAGTCTGAGTCTCTGGATAAATGGTATGATTTTCTTTTATTCCTGGCCACAGTACTCACTAGTGAAAAGCGCTAAGTAGTGAAAACTTACCTGGTATGGACGTGGAGAGAAGGGACCACTTTTACACTATTGGTGGGACTGAAAATTAATCCAACCTTTTTGGAAGGAGGTATGGAGAATCCTTTAAGAACTCAAATTAGACCTCCCATTTGATCCTGCAATCCCATTACTGGGCATTTTCCCAGAAGAAAAGAAATCCTTTTATCATAAAGACATTTGTACTAGACTATTTATTGCATCTTAATTTACCAACAAAATGTGGAAACAACCTAAATACCCACCAACCCAGGAAAGGATTAACAAGCTGTGGTGTATGTATACCTTGGAATACTATTCAGCCACTAAAAAAGATGGAGACTGTATATCTTTTGTATTAACCTGGATTGAGCTAGAACACATAATTCTTAGTTAAGCTTCACAAGAATGGAAAAGCAAGAATCCAATATACTCAATTTTAATATGATGGCAGTAGATGATCTAATAAAATGTGGGGAGTGGTAGGGGAATAAGGGGACAGGGAGACGGGAGAAGGGAGACGGTTGAAGTGTCATGATGTATGGCACACCTCTTGTGGGTGGGACACAATTATAAGAGGGACTTTATCTAACAAATGCAATCAATGTAACCTAATTCTTTGTACCCTCAATGAATCACAAACAATAAAAAGAAAAAAGAATACTTGCCAAACTACACTTGTATTAAATAATGTATCAAGAATAAATACCAGGGCTGTCCACAGATATCCATCCATATAATAAGGAAAATGTGAAAAATAATGACTAGATATGTTCTAGACAGCCCCCACATAACCACTGTTTTATAGTAGAAAAAAAAAACTATCAAAAAAATTCCTCTCCACAAATAAAGCATCCCTGTTCAAAGGACAGACATGAGGTGTCAGTTAACACTTCCTGCATGTTGTCTGTCCTTCTACCACCTGTGGAGCTTTCAGCAAGTATTTCTCCAAGTCTCTATGTCCACCAGCATATAAAAGGATGATGATACTATCTATTTGTGAGGAAGAACAAATGGAAGTATTTGCCACATCAATAAATATTATTCCTTTTCTTTCTCTTTCATCTTGATTTAATGAAAAAATACTCCCACCTGTTAACAATTTCCAAAACAACTCAGAAATATGTTCTTCCTGTTATTATTTAGCATATGGCTATCAAAATGTGTCTAAACATTTTCTCTGAACACATGGATTATGTACAAATGCAATTAACTTTCACCATAAATTTAGGAAAATATTCAACTATGCTATTCTAAGCAAAAATATCAATCGATAAGTTAGATGGAATCTTGCCATATACTTAGTATACTTGCACACTAAAAATTTCTAGCTTTTCTTTGGTGGTACTTAGAGACGCATTCTACTTCATCTTTCAGAAAACTGGGAAAAGTTTCCCATGTTCTCGTCTATAAATTTTCTCTCCATTTAGATGTATACATTCCCAAAGAAATAACTCCCCTAGTTTTGACCCAGCTGAGGAGTCTGCAAGGACAGTCCAGAAGACATTTATCCTTCAATAGCAACTAAGTGTAGTTCTCCTATTGCTACTTCTGTGGCTAGGAATGGATAGAAAAATATAAATCAATGTCTTTGTCTTCCAGGATTCAGCCTCAGAAAAATAAGAAGATAATGCAAAAGAAACAAAAACCTTTTCTTAAATGTAGGGAAGAACGAGAAAAACACAGTCATTTTTCCACTATATAAGTCTTATATTTAACACAAGTCTAACAAATTTAAGGAAGAACCAACAAATCCCCAATATGTTTGTGAAAATCTAAATCTTTGGGAATAAGCAAAACTACTAAAAGCTGGTGATTGCTGTGTTAGGTCTATGTCTCCTGCAGATAAAAATTAATAATAAAAGGCACAGTGATAAGATTGTATTTATATAAACTTGCTGAATGCGTTCATAAATCACCAATTACTGAAATTCTATTTAATATCATTCTCAAAATAATGGTGTAGTTAAACTGTTTGGCAATAACGTCAAAGTTTGTGTTGTCACAGCCAATTATCAAAGAAAAATTTATTTAATCAAAGAATCATACTGAGTTTTGAAAATGGAATCTTAAAAAGCATTTGTGCAAGACATTAGAAGTAGCAGATAATAATACAAGAGAATAACAATAACTGCAGATCAGTGAGAATGGTTTTAAACATTAAGTTTTTATTTACTTTCTGGAGATCAAGACACAGATTGAATAATAAAATTCACCATTACCTCAGTTTTTCTTCACACAGCACAGAGGTTTCTTAGGGGCAATGTGATAAAAGTAGTAAAAAGATAGCAGTTTTTTAAAGTCACAGCTATTTACCACTTAAGTCTTTTCAAAAGTTAGAGAGGAAAATCGTTACAATATTTTCCCGAAATTCCTTCTTATTAAACAATGCTACATATCCACTGCTTTTCCACTGCTATAAGGCAGCTTTTTTGAGAACTGGAAATGTAGAGTTTTATTTGATTTGAGGCACTGCATAATTCATCGCTGACAGTATCAGTAAATAGGAAACCAAGCACGACCACTTACTAGGGTGGAAAGCTTTCAAAAATGCAACAGATACTTTTTACTGGCATTTTCATATAATTATTACTGGCTTCTTAAAATAAGTTTTATTTAACAAATAGGCATCCCGATATTAAAGGTAATACATCTGTTATATTAAAGAATAGGAAAGAGTATCTTTATAAATGTGTATTTGGAACTTTCCCCTCCTTATTCATGATACCGCCATAGTGTAGCTAGGGGATCACGGTGCTGAGTGATTGCTTTATGGCTCTGAAAAAATAACTTTTAAAAATTATTGTGTTTACCTCTTGTGATAAAAATATATTCATTAAAATATTCTTGAACAGACTATAAACTCAAGACCGAATCTCAGGATTTTCTTTATTTCTATCAAGATTGAGAAAGAAAATGCAAAATTAATTCAGTAATCCAAGATTTTGAACAAACCCACATTTTACCATGCCTTAGAAAAGTTCTAGGATTTTAACAGGTTGTTTGAAGTTTGTGATGGTTTTCGTCATAATTTTTTCAGACAGTAAAATATTTGAGGTCAGTTAGTGGCCCAACCACCAATTTAATGTATGTGTCTTCTTTCCCTCACTGCCTCTCCTTTGCTTGGAAACCCTGTCTCCCTGCAAAATAAAAACTTTTTTTTTTCTCTTTTTCTGAGTAAGCAATTGAAAAAATACACACCATTAAGTTGACTGGAATCTCAGAGGGTTGCTTGGTCAAAGGGACAAAATGTTTTTCCATGAGAAACCAGTAGGCGGTGCTATCTCTAGGATGCAATCAATTTGCAACCAAGAAACTCAGAACAGGTGGCCAGTTTAGGGAGTTGTAGAATTCCTAGTATGGTTCATGAAGAAGGAAATTTGAAAGTAACAGGTAGAAATTTAATATATTTGCATAACATAATGAAAAAGGAATATGAAATAAATTAAAACATAAGATGATGAAAGGTTCTCAGAAAGATTTTTATTTACAGAATTTCTGTCTCCACATTAAATTCCTGTCAGTTTCTTTTTTGGTCCCATTATGGCTTCAGTTTTGTTTGTAAATATCCTAGAGTACAGCTAGTGCTTTGCTCAATCTTAAAACACAAACTACCCAATCTTAGGGCAGCAACTGCCTCTTTTAATGAAAATTTAGGTTTAGTCACTCAAGTTATTTCTTTCTTGTTTGCACTCTCTCTTTTAAAAAAACTAAATGACTTACAGTCAAACCTATAAAAATACACAAATGCACTGTCTTGTTTCTTCAAGCATTTCTCCATATATACATTCGTATGATTAAAATGATTTTAAAGATCCTAGAATGTTATAAATGGCTTTGGAAAAACGATTGATGTGAGCTACTCCAACTATATGAAAAACTACATGTTAGCAACATGCTAAACACACAAAAATAAGAAAAATCCAAATTTAGGGTTTAGGGACATAACATTGGCTGCAAATCTTAGATCTATGCACTTCCATATATCAAGTTTGGTGTGTGCAGAGAGTGACACAAACAATCTTTCTTACATAAATGCAACACAACTTCATTCACGGAGAAAAGCTCTCCCTAATAAATAAAATAATGCACATTCAATGCAGTGTCCAAAGACCTTTAAGATAAATGTGTACATTGTGAATAAACTATAGCTTCCTAGCTATTACTATAAATTTTAATCTTCTACAGATTAAACAACTGTTTGCCCTCCATACTCTTTCACTACAGAGTATAAAAAATAAAGCATAAAACTTCATTCCACACACTTAACTGAAATGTTTGCTTGAGAAAAGCCAACGTATATTGCTCATCCCTTTGTTATGGTCCCACAGGTATGTTGGGGTTGGGCTTATTTCTGTGATAACCCTGAAGAAAACTTAATCTGAGAAGTTAAAAGTTATTTCATTTGTTTTATGCTTATTTAAGAGAATTCAAAATACATGTGCATGATAAATTGAAGGCTAAACTTTTTCTTTAAGGGAAAAAGGTAAGAAAATAAAAGCTTCACCATCAAATAATTTAAACAACAGTTACCTTCCAGTTTTAAAGATTTAAAATACGACTTTATGAAATTTATTTGGGCAGTAAATTTTCCAGCAGATTCTGTCCCTATTTTAAAAACAGGAAAGGCTTTTTACTGCCAACTGGCGCATCTCAGAAAGTAGGGCTAGATTTTACGGAAAACATGTAACAGGACGATTATAAGATATCATAGATACATTCCACACTGAGTAATTCCCTGCCACCAACACACAAAATCATCACCACCGTCATCAACCCCCTCACTCCTGCCTCTATCCAGTTAGAAGGGGAAACCGGTGAATAAGTATCGGGTAATTAAACAGAAGAGAACACTGTCCCTTTAAAACTTAAATAAAAGGGTATCTGGAAGTTAAAGGATGTTGTTAATGCAAACTTAGAATTTCCTCCTCGACATTAAACCCAAGTGACCACCCTATAAGTAACTATTTCCTCATCCCCGGGAAGACGACACCAGCAAGCACTTAAAACCGATGCAACGCAGCCGAGAAACAAGATCCGAAGACAGCACCACCAAGAAAGCAAAGCCCTTTGGAAAGGCGAAGAGGCTGGGGAAGACCCACTGCGTTGTTTACTCCTAGCGAAGAGGGGGAGCGGGAGTTGAGCTGCTGGGGCCGGTGCCATCTTCAAGGCTCAAGAAACGTCTCGCGCTCTGGCCCGTGTGGCCTGGAGCCGACCCCTCTAGAAGATGTCCCTGCCTCTTTTCTCCACCATTTCCCGGTTGCTCTGAGGGACCGCCCAGCCGGCCCGACGGCCCCATACACGGCCCTCGCCCCTCCTGCCTTCCAAGTGGCCCTCGGAGAACTTGCAGGGCCCGCTGGCCACCGCGTCCCCGACTGGCAAAGCCGGAGGAGCAGACGCCGCCGGCCGGGGAGACGACCTGGGCGCAGCGGACCAGGGAGGTGAAGGAGGGGGACAGAGTGCGCACATCCTAAACCGATCCTGAGGCAGGGAGCGGACTTTGGTGTTCCCTGGCTGCCCACGCGCCTGTCCCCACCGCGGGCTCGGACACTGCCCAGAGACGCGCGCGCGCAAAGACACACACACTCACACATTTCCTTGCCAAGACCAGCGTTGCCACTGCACACCCGGGAAACGCCTCCAAGGGGACCAAGTACCTGCTCTCTTTGAGCTGCTCAGCTGTTCACTTCATCCTCCGTTGACAAGGAAACCAAACCGCACTTCATTTTTTTTTTCCAGAAAAACCTTCCACTGCCATCATTTGAAAATTGATTTACCGGGAGGGGAGGGAGAGGAAGAAGGAATAATATAGATATAGATATCAGGATATCTATCATAAAATTATCTCGGTTTTTTTTAAAAAGTCAAATGTGCAAAAGTCATAGTTTATTTAAAGGAGGAAAAAAGTATTTTGCTTAAAAATGATCCCAGTAACCAGCTGCAAGAAAAGTTTCATGTTATCAATAGGTATCAAAAACAGGAGGGAAAAAAACGAATTTGTTCTCCCCGGCTTTCAAAAAGGGAACAAAAAATAGAAAATAAATGTCTTCGCTCAGTGGTTTGCACCAGTATTGCAAGACCACAAACTTGTAAACACTGCCGTAAAAACCCACCTATACAAAAATGTTATCAGAAAAAAAAGAGTATGTCAAAAAAGAGAGTTAGAAACATGCTTTTTTTCTTATTTTTACCAAGGAAAAAAAAATAAGCACCATACTTCATATCTCTTTTTCCATAAAACCAGTTGCATATTGTGCTGGACTTGGGAGACGCTCCCAGCGGGCACGGTGGCCGCGGACTCCCACACACAGCGCCTTGTCTACAGAACCATCGCATGCTAGAAAAACTTGGATTCAGGAAAAGGCTCAAAACCATGCTCCTCCAGCTTTCCCAGATACAAACAATAATCAAAGAAGTGGAAAAAAAGAGAAGAAAAAAAAACAAAAACAAAAACAAAAAGGACAAAAAAAAAAGAATAGGACAAGAATGCCACTGAGAAGGTACTCACCGAGCGGGAGTAAAATGTTGGAATAAAAATGAGATTTAGTATAAAATACAGTATGGCGGTGGAAGAAGGAATGAAGCGCGTTTTTTTCTCTCAGTCTCTGCCTCAGGCACTGACACGTGACTCGGCGCCAGGCTGACTCGCAGGCAACGGGGAAGGACCGAGGCTGCGAGAGGGGAAGCCCGAGGAGCCCAACTCTGGCTGGCGAGGCGGCGGCGGCGGCGGCGGCGGCGGGGACGCGGGGAGCCCGGCGCCTGCGAGCGGCAGCACCGGGGTGGCAGTCGCGGCGAAGCTGCCTGCGCTGTGAGCCCGGACGAGCAGGTGCCCCTCACGCTGGGGCTGAGCACACGCACACGCACACGCAGGCGGGCAGGGCGCCGGCGAGGGGGAGCCGCGCCGGGTTGGGCCCGCGGCGCGCAGCTGCCGCTGCCTCCGCCGCCGCTGCCGCCCTGACTGCTGCCTTCCTGCCGCTGCCACCGCCGTCGCCGCCTGCGATGGGGAGAGTGTTTTCGGGGGGCAGCTCGGGGGGGATGCCCGAATGCCTGAGAGGAGGTGCACAACTTGCTGGTCCCCTCAAAGTTGTTGCTCCGCACTTCCTCGGCATTCGTCTATTTTGCATCTCGAGGTAGTTACCTGGGGAGCAGATCCCGTCCTCTTCTCTCTCGAAGTTTCACTATTCGAGCCCTGTTTCACTCATTTTGTTCTGAATTTTCTATCTCCCACTTCTCCAGCCTCCCGAGCTGCCCTTGCCTCTGCTGTTCCCTCCCCCTAGATCTGCGTTTCTCCCTCGCGGTTCTCTGGGAACCTGGCTGGGCGCGATGCTGGGGGCGTTGTCACCGGCAAAGCCACCGTCAGTCTTTACTGCCATTGGAACGCACAGCATCGCTTTTGCCGTCTTCAGGGAGAGGGAGGTTTGCAGTTGGAAAGACAAAACTAAATCTCTTATTTAGGGGAACCCTGTCCCGGGTGTCTTTTTGCCGGTTGCAGAGGGGGAGGTGGGGGCGCGGGATCTGTTAATTTATTCCTTGGTGGACCAGGCATTGTTTGTTCTGTCTGTGTGTGCGCGGGCGCTTCCAAGATCGTCTGGAAGGCTCCATTCTACACCGGAGAGACTCCAGCCTGACTCTTGCTCAAGTTGTTGACTGAGGCTGGAAGTCAAACGAGAGGTGCAAGGGAAACAAGTGAGTCCATTGTGTGAGTGCTCGGCGGGAGGGAGCGAGCTCTCGGCGGTCGAGAGGGGGAGACCTGCACCGACAGGGAGGCGGTAGCGCAGCCCGCGGGAGCCCAGGTGGCTGAGCAGCGGATTCTGAAGGTGAGGGCGAGAGCGGGATTCTCCACCCAGCATCTGGTTGAGGATGCCAATCGCCTGAACAAAGATTCCATCAGCCAATCGCGGGGTGCGTAGGGATTCTCCTATTGCTGCCTGTTGAAGAATCAGCTTTTTGGGCGCTGGAACGCGTCTGTTTTTCTTCATCTTTGTACAATACTCACATCAGGACCATTTCCCCGGGCTGCTTTGAATCTGGGTTGTGTGGAATTAATTGGCATCTCTATGTTTGAGAATGAACAATTAACACAGTTCTGCAGTTCACAGATTCCTGCCCCATCTTTATCTCGATGTTGCCAATGTTGACGTTTAAGATAAAAATGCGTCCATCAGAGATGATCAGACCTGGACGAATCTGATAATTAAGTACACATCCGTTACACAGAGCTGCAATAGCAAATATGTTTTTCAAACATTCTGGTTACAATTCATTGGCCAAATAAAGTTTTAATCCACAATTTCAATAAAAGATTTCAAATAGCCATTAAAATATTATTAAATATTTATCCTGGTACCTTGCCAACTGTACACTTACTAATTATACATACTTTCCAGTGAGGACTCTTGATTAGAGATACTGACTAACAGAGATGAATACATCAAAGTGGATGTGGTAATTTTGGGACTCTTGAATTCTATTCAGAAATCACGGGATTTTAACCTAATACAGATCAAATATTGTGCTTTCATTGTAAGATATGTTGGGACTTCATTTTTAATCAGTAAGATCCCTTCAAAAGTGGTCTTTTTCTTCCATGACTCATAACTTAATTTTCTCTAGCATTTCAACCTTAGCTTACTAAATGATCCAATTTTCCCTTCTATGCCAAAATACATTTCATTCTAAACATTTAAGGAAAAACTACTATTTTGATGCATATCTTATATTACACTGGGATTCAAATGTGAAAAAATTGACTTTAAAATTAGTTTTGAGCCTTTCAACCAGGCTGGGCAATGTCTGGGTTTTAAAGAGTTATTCAAGAAGAACTTTGAAAAACAAGCTGTTTAGAATTACACTGCAGTAATGGCTGTCAGCCAATCACAGTGATTGTCAGGCTTTTATTATTCAATAAAATGACTCCCCTTTATGTTAAATGCAGTTCTGCTGAAGAAAAGCAAGACATCAATATTCTCCCTGCACTTTTCCCATTTACTTACATAATTACTGTACAGGACTCAAAATATTCCACTACCATTTGTTTCCAGTGTGCCATTCTCAATCCTTGTAGGTTGCATCACCACATGATGAACAAGAGTAAACAAAGTCACTTTGAGGGTACTGGCATTTAGAAAGCATAGCCACTCATTTAATTCTTGCAACAGCTCTGTAACATTGATACTATAGTAATTTTGAAGGAAAGGAAAGTAGTCAGAAATTTTGAGTAATTTGCACAAGGTTCTGTTTTTAGCACACAGGATTGGATCAAAATTATATCTAGTTTCACAGATAGAATGAACATTTTAGGAGATATATGGAAGATACTGAATATTCTCAAGTATTGTGATGCCAATTAACAGAGGCATGATTTTCACAAATTTGTTTGATCTAAAATAAATTTCTGAGAATTGATTAGCCACATTATTTCCACAAAATTGTAATGCAGATATTTATATCCACTTTTTTTTTATTCCATAAAACACACGGAGAAAAAAATAAACGTTCAAAATGCCAGAGGACCTTGCTTTCTATTCTTTTGGTTCTTGTGAGAAAAAAAAATGAAGAAAATAAAAAGAAAGAGAAAAAACAGAGAGGTGAAGAGGGTTAAACTTTTCTCAACAAAAAATCTGTATAAAGGATGTGATCATATCATCATGGGCCCATCCTCTAGAGCTAACTATAAAAACTTTGGGAAACAAAGTTTCTCTCCTTCTTTTGATAGCTATTCTGAAGTAAACCATGAAAAGTATAGTAAATTTAAGATAATGCAAATAAATGATAATGAGGGTTTCTTGTAATTTTCTTAATATATTTGGAGGAAGTTCAAACACAAAAACACATCAAATACTGTGTAGAAATTATCAAACAAGATCAAACAGTAAGAAAATAAATATTAACAGTATAATACAGCACAAGTAACATGCAATTCACTATCAAAATTGTATGCATATTTGAATATTTCCTACCTCACTCTTCATGTAATGTCTTATGGAATCAAAAATTTCAAGATACATACAACAAAATATACAGTGCATCAAAATTTTTTATGATTTGGGTTTGTGTATACTTATTTATTGCTATATCATATTAATAAAATATCTATTGCTAAGAAAGTAAATTTAGAACAAATTAATACATCTATTAATATTACCACTTAAATGTGTTTATTTTGAATTCAATAGATTGTGGTTCTGTGATAATCTATGTAAGTGACTTGTGTACATAAGAACCAGCTGATGAGTTTCCTGAAAAATATACTTGAAACCCAGAGAGGAAAAAGAATGCAACCCATTCAGGGATCTGCAACCTTTGTAATTATTCCCGGCTTACAGATCTGAAAATTATCCATTCTAAAGCTATCAGATGCCAGTTTATAAATTTAGAAGATGTGAATTTATTCAAGATCGCTTAGAGTTTAAGAGTTAAAAATGAAAATGTGGAAATCCTGGAGCCGGAAACAGGCATATGAAAAGGTTTTAAAGGTTAAAAACCCTAACTAAAAAATACCCTAGGATGTGTACACACAGGTCCCTAAAGTTCGTGTTTAAAATACATGGCTTTTAAATTTAAGCATGGAAGAAGCCTGAAGGGAATAAAAGAAAGGAGAGGTATGCAGAACAAAACAAAATGCAATGGAGAAACAGCATAAAAGAAAACTTTCTGCCAGTCAGTAACTATTTACTGTGATTTAGATGGTGGACATATGTAATATCACAACCTGAAAGTGAAATAGGATCTGTAGAGGAGGGTCAGGGAGGAGGGGATGAACTGCAAAAGGACAAAAAGGAAGGACAGAAAAGAGAAGGAAGAGAAGGAAGGAGAAAATGAAAACGTAAGACCAAGACCATCAGGGGCCTGAAAAATCTCCAAAATAATGCCAGTGACACGTAAGCCAAGTGCGAACACTAGACAGATTCGGGTCATACAGATGAGTCCTAAAAGACATGTGACAAAAGCACATTAGAAAAATATTGCAGACTTTACAATATGTTTTTTAGTGAAACTAAATGTTGCCTGAAAACTCCAGAAAACAATCTTGCTGAGGTTAACAAAACTCTAAACCAGAGGAAATATAATATTTTAAAGAGAGTGTGAAAAACCACAAAAACTGTTCATTTATGTCTAAAAATCAAGAGATTTATTTCTTTGAACCAACAGACATTTCATTGGAAAATTCTTTTTGCTTAAAGAGAAGAACCTTGAAGATTTTGAAGTGAAAACCTACATTTCACTGTCCATCCACAAGATTGTACACTCAAAGGTATGAAGTTGCTCCTTCATGGATCATATTATACATTATCCCTTGATATCCAGGGTTTCCCTGGTTGTAGGATCTGCTCCCCCCATATCCAAATACATGGATGTTCAAGTCCCTTATCAAAATGGTGTAATATCTGCATATAACCTAAGCACATAACTTCCTCATACCTTACATCATCTCTAGACTACTTGTCATACCTAATTTTGTTGTACTGTTACCTTTTTATTTGTGTTTTTTAAATTATTATATATTTTTGTATGTTTTTTTCCCACAATATTTTTTATCTGTAGTTAGTTGAATCCCCTAGGCTTTGGAACCCGTTGTTGTAGATGGCCAACTGTAGTTACACATATTCTCTCATTTTGCTTTTTCTTAGTTCGTCTATTTGTCTTAATTTTAAAAACTGTGTGTTTAGAGATGATATGGATTTTAAGTATAAATATTCACTAAATTAACCTTTGGAAAATTTTGGAGTTAAGAGTTAGTCATTCATTGTTTATTTAATAACAGTCACATACCAATGTGAGGGGGTCAGGGACCAGTTTGGTTTTGCCCTGTGACTGGGTGAAAGCCATTGGTATATGACTGTTTTAAGATTACAACCTTCAAGAGATGAGAGCATGAGATCATTTGGTTATTATCAAGTCTTGAACTCCTGTCAAAAATTAGATGAGGCACTTCTCATTTTTACGAAATTTAGTACATTATTTTTATTAATATAAAGGTTAGAGTTTGAAAACAAAATTTCTTTCCCTATGAAGTTAAGTTTTTCAAAGGCGAGATAAAGATAGTAATTTTATAATGACAAATTATGAGGCAATACACTCACTCAGCAAGCCTCATATGATAGGACTGAACTCTTAAATAATCAACATCTGTTCATTTGTACTTTCGTACTAACAAATGTGTGAATAGACGTTTGGTAAAAACAAATGACTCTAGGAAACTGCTGATTAAGTCTAAATAGTAGTATGTACAGATTTGTATTCTCCAGTTCTTTGTGTTCTCATAGAAACCATAAATAAGTTGTTTTTCTAGAACTTTACTGTTTCATATTCTTTCAGTCCTCTAATATTCTCTACTCTCTTTTTTCTCTTTCAGAACTCAAATCTCTTATATCTTAAAATTTCCTATGCATAGTCAGAGTATATGTGTGAAGTGAGTTAGGACATATTAATACATTAAATCCTTGACTTTGTTCTTTATTTAAATAATAGTAAAAATCTTTCATGCTAGCAAATGTATGAATAGACATTTGGTAAAAGATAATTATCGAAAATCGTGGTTACGTATGTGCTATGTATATGTCTGTAATCCTCAGATGGAATAAAGACCTTTTATTTCCCTCACTCCTCAGGGTAGAGAGAGGGTCAAACTTGTTAAGATCTAGAAAGATCACAGCCCATGGCTGTTCGGCTTCAGGGTAGTAAATTATTTGTTGTTTTATTCATTTAAAACTCCAGAGGAAACAGGAGCAAAGATCAAACACAGGTTTTCCAAATAAAAGTATAATGAACTACTAGTAGGCCACTGGGCAAAATATGAATATTTCAGACTACAAACTTATAAATACACAAACATTCCCATTAAATTTCACATCATGGAAAAGCAACATACTATTCATTACAAATAGTCATACATGTCCTTGTATGAGTGCTAGTTTCAGAAACATTTATCTTTAGAAAGTCTACAGAATTGTCTGTTTTCATGTAACTATAAAGAGATTTTACTAAAATTTGATATGCAGTTTTATTTTTGGATTTCATTTAAAAAACAAATCGTATGTGTCATCAGTAGTCCCCGAGTCAACTGTGTTCAAGGCCCAGGAGATAACAAAAATGTCTAAATTACGGTGAAAACTTTTAAACTAGGAACTTATTTCATCTTACAAATAAGTATCTTCAGCAATTTTTGTTATTTGTAATACGACAGAAGATATAGCATATTTAAAGTCTATAAAAAGAAATCAACAAATATTTTTCAAACTTACTACAGGCAGAATGGCTTTTAAAAGCTGTTATTAACATATTATAGTACACTCAATGAACATACACAGAAGAAAACAAGAACCTAAAATTGAGATGGCTGATTTGAGAATATACTACATTTTTTTAAGAAGGAGGGATTTTATGTATGAATTTTGGTCAAAAACTGATTTTCTGTCACAGCATACTGAGACAAAGGCTCTGTTGCTTGATGAAAATGTTCCTAGAATTGACTATAATTACTAACGAAACTAGAATCTCTTCTACTTAGGCTAAAGACCTTTATTAGAATCTTGAAACATAATGTATCATAATTTATTACTGATTTAAATGCTACAGTATTCGCCCCTTATCCACAGATGATAGTTCCATGACCCGCCCGAGGGTCCTTGAAACCATGGATAGTACTCACCCCCATATACAATGTTTTGTTCTCATGCATACAGTCCTATGACAACATTTAATTTATAAATTAGGTAAAGTAAGAGATTAATAACAATAATTAATAATAAAACAATTATAATATGCACGCATCATTGCTGTTGTGCTTCGGGGACATTATTGAGCAAAATAAGAGTTACTTGAACACAGGCACTGAGATACTACAACAGTGGATATGGTGGCTGAAATGGTTACTAAGTGATTAATAGTTACTAAGTGATTAACGTTCATTGAGTGGAGACTTCACAGACCCACTGGACTCAGGGATGATTCCCCTGCCAGGAGGGAATGAACAAAATGGCCCAACGTTTCATCACATTACTTAGAACTGTGAGCAGCTTAAAGGTTATGAGTTATGTATTTCTGAAATTTTTCATTTACTATTTTGGGGCCATGGTTGACTACCGGCATCTGAAATTGTTGGAAAAGTGGAACCACAGACAAAGGGAGAACTCCTGTACTTCTAAGTGTATTTTTTTGTCAACAGCAAAAATCCAGTTGAAATGAATTGACAAGTATAATACCAAACCTGATAAATAGATCCAATTAGACAAATAAAAAGGTCTGTTAGGTAGACTATTCAAACACATAACTTTTTTATTCATTTCCTGTAAGTGGTATATTATTTACATAATTATTATAAAGGTATTATTTTGTTATTTTAAGAAAAATGTATTCTGTGTTAGAGAACTGTTGCATTATTTATAAATAATGTTTGCTAAAATATTTGATTATTTGAAAATTATCTATCAGTATGTAGAGCTACTTTTTAATTTATTCAAGCAAAGGGGCAGGATATATAATAAGTACAAATAGATGAAATGATCTCTTTGCTGAAACTTTGTTGATGTGACTCTGAAAATGTTCTCTAAAGAATTTAGCATTTCCATGCTCATAAAAGACTCTCAGAAATTCAGACTTAGATTTTTTTTATTTAAATCCCAAATTTACCTGCAATATAATCAATTTGTATCATTTGTAAAGATTCCCACTATTCTAAATTCAGACTAAAATATAAACTAATTTCTTATGGATTCAATTTCATTATTCTTACTTAAAATGATATTAAGAAGTTTTTCATTTTTAATAAAGCAAAAGTTCTTTAGAGGTTGCAGAGAAATCAATGTACCAGACCTGGCATGTGTTAGTCTCCTCAACAAAATATTAAATTTACCTCTGAATGTTATTCTCATTGACAGATCAAGGAAATACACAAGTTCCTTAGGAAAGATTCACTTTATTTTAATGCTGAAGTCTCAGAGGTTTTTATTTCTTAGATCCTTGCAATGACTGTGTTGTGATAAAAAATGACTTTCAAAGAAATATTTTTATATCATCCTTCTATAAAAACTGAGGCGCTGACACTAAATCTCAACTTAGGAAAAGCATTTCTACAGGATTCTGTGATCCATTCTCTAACTACCCAGGGTTTGGTTTTTGAGAATCTGGAATAATGGACAGTTACGTGTCCCCCTTACATTTATAAGTACCAGATTTTCAAGCAAGATTTTCCCATATATTAGATACAGTCAAATCATGGTTGAATTCTTTGACAAGTGTCTGAGTGCTGATAGAGGTTGTTGCTGAATAGACATTGATCTGCTTAAGATACCAAGCATTTGAGCCGTAGAAATGATAGTCCTCCTGAAAATTCTGAGTCTGATTTGTATGCATCAATCAGGTGGAGAGCCAGGCCACTTCCACACAATGGTGTGATGAAAAATTGGTAGGTGGGTACAAATGTTTTGTTTTGAAAAAACCACTGGGTAATCAGGCTGTGTGTTCTGTGACTTAGAATCCTGCAAAGAGGAAAAACCAAAAAAGGCCAAAAGGGCTTAAAAATTTTTGAGGACAATTATTTTAATAAGCAACTCAAACAAAAACCAGCTTCTTTAAAGTTTTGTTTTATTTTTAATGACAGATAATTTTATACATAAATATGTATGATAATTTTATACATATATATATTTATGGATACAATGTGATGTTTCTGGAACGATCATAATCAAGGAACACAGCTTTGATTTTTAATACAACTGCATTCTCAAGGATCAGCCGGCACATCAGGCTTCAAAGCATTCCTAGAAACATCCAGATCCCTGCAGATCTCCCTGTACTACTCACTGGACACCGGAGTGACAAAATGGAGGAAGCAAGTTGCTATTTCCCACGCGTTGCTCTGGATAAAGAATCTCCAATCAAGTCCTACCTAGGCGCCCCCATGTCAGGAAACTACTTCCTTTACTCAACTCAAGTCCTTCATACCTCTGTCCTCTCCTCTCTCAGCACATGATCTTATCTCTAACATTATGGCGAAGGCCAAGTTAGCACTTGGGAAATGATCTGGAGCTTTCAAAAGGTGGAGGAAGTAGAAACATGGGAGTTACAGGAAGCTGGGAGAGGAGGGAATGCAGAAGGAAGGGAAGAAAATGTCTATGCCAGATTCAAATGAACATTTCTATTGCATAATTGGTAATCCTTATCTGGAGCTTAAAAGAGTGCCCCAGATTAGTGCTAATAAATATGGATAAAATCAGTTAAAGTTATAACAACCATATGGCGCAGACACTATTATTATCTTCATTTTACAGATGAGGAAAATGATGCACATAGAGGTGATGTAAATTTGTCCACGGTTACACACCATCTGCAGTGTGACTTCAAATTTTTAACAAGCTCCCAAGAAACACCAACATTTAAGAAAACTGCAAAGGAGCTGTCAGAATGCAATGCAAGCTGGGAATTTTATGAGAAGGCAGGGTGGTCAAGAGACCCAAATCTTGTTGACAATTCAAGGGAGGGAAAGGATTTTGTGCTGAAGAAAATTATGCCAAAGAAAAGTGTTAGGAAGATTCTAACATAACTTATTGGTGAGAACTGTGTAATTTAGACTTTCAGAGGAGTCTGTTACCTCTGTTCACGCATAAGGGAAAACCCTGACTAGTGTTGTGACAGTGGCACTAGGGAGGTATGGAGGGGAGAGCTGAGTGGTGTTGGGGGCAGATTTTGGAAGACTGAGAAGGAAAGAGAGGAGATAATTTGTTATCACTTACTTCCCGGGAGAATGGAGGTAGCATAGTTTTTTTTTTTGTTTGTTTGTTTGTTTGTTTGTTTTTGTTTTTAAAGGAGTTGGGGAAGGATAAGTTGGTGTTATAAATTGTTTTGGAAGAAGTTGTTAAGTTAGTTTGGGGACTATTGTGCTAGAAGTAACATCAAGATATACATATAGATTTGCCTGGCAGGTAATAAGAAAAAGTGTTTCTTGTAACTTAAATTTCCCAGTTGTCTCTTCAGAATCTTGAGAGTAATTGGCATAGATTTTGAGAGTTGAAACTCTTTGAATGAATGAGTTCTGCAAAGCAAATACCTAGGGAGATCACCAGGGCTACAGTTTCCGAAGTATATATTTAAAGACAAAGTGAAAGAAGCAAATGGAAAAAGAGACATTAGAGAGTTCAAGTGCAAAACAGGAGGGATATGACATAGGGATATGTCACTACTTTTTTTCCAAAAAATGGTTATCAGACACAGTATAAGAATGTCATTAGAATTCTTTAACTATGAGAAGTAAAATTTCATTTTTATCATATGAATATTTTAATTGGGTTATACTTTATAACAGATATAGATGCTTAATATAGAGGTTTTCTTTCTCCTTCTTGAGAAGCTTTTCCTAAACAGATGTTCCTTCTTTTATTTGAAAGTATCATAGAATTTTTAAAAAATGTACTTTACTAGTGCTTACAAACTTTCATTGATGATCTCTATGTATTTTATTACTATAAAAGAGAAAGGCTATTTGTTATCCTTCGTGTTAGCTCCCTTTATGTAAAGAGCGGGAGGGGGTCAGATATTTAGGAATGGAAAATGCATTAAGAATCTATTCAGGACTCCAAAGGTAGTGTGGGCTATGGGGGTCAGAGGAGTTAGCCTATTTTTGTAATGCTCCAATTTCCTGCTCTGCGTTAAGAGAAGACATGCCAATATCTGCTACATATACTATTACTATTGCCTACATTTGTAATGTGGACAAGTGATGAGGAATAATAATTATAATGAAGCAGTTTTAAACGGGTTCAGGAAGAATTAGCCATAAGGAAGATACTGCTGAGATGCTTATGAAAGCTATGGAGTTGTCCCTCGCGATGTGCTTTGTCAGGCAGAACTAATTATCTGTGGATGATAAGAGAAAATATGGTGAAAAACAGCAGCCATTTCCCATAGCGAGAGTATCCATTTAAAACCTAACAACTCCCTGAACCATGAGATAATTGAAACAGTACCAAAGCTGGTATGAATAACAAAGCGAGGACTGTCTTTCTGGGAAAGTAGTGGGGGCTGACAGTGAAAATAATTTCAAGCATGTCTTGGAAAAAATATACTTTATTTCAACTGATTGGCATTATTCAATTAGAATAAGAAAGGAGTTATTCAATGCATCCAAACTGAGGCTTTCGAATCAGAAAAAATACCTTAGTTTGATGAACTTTTCAGATAGCACAGTCTCTAACCTTTCTATTTTGTAGTTTTAACATGAAGCAAACTTGAAAGGTTTTTTTTTTTTTTTTTTAGCATGAGTTTGCTTATCTATTCAGCGTGAAAGTAAAATGTAAGGATCTCAATGAAATTTGTTTCAAATTAAAAGATTTTACCTAAGAGAACTTAAATATTCTAACAAAGCTTTCAGAGGCCCTGTCCAAAAGTTTGTAAAGTTTGCTTCTGAATTCAGTTAATAAAAACAAAGAACGACTTACAAGTTTGTTTGCTACCACGTCTCGCACGCCATCCTGCCCCAACATCCTGATTTTCTAAGACCAGGGAATTTTCTAAAGAAGTCTTCACAGGCCAGGTCTCTTCTGTATGTCTTTCCTTTTATGCTTAGACCATGGTTTTCATTATCTGCACCCCAAAATTAGTATTTTTGGTCAAGAAGAAGATGAAAAGGTCACAATGTAAAAAGAACCAGGAAAGTGACTATTTTTCAAATGGCATATTTAGAAAATCAAAGTTTTATTAGATAAGAAGAAGAGAAGGTTTTATTAGGGCAACTAGTAGTGTTTGTCAGGTACACAAATTGGTTATCTGATACTAAGAGAAATAAGAGAAGAGAGATTCTGTGTCTTTTTAACCAGATCATATAGCAGAGTGACTGTGTTAGTAGCACTTAGTGTTTATTTAGTCAATGAAGGAATAGTCTGAATGTTGCAGAGAATTGGAGAGGAGAAATGGAAAACATTCCAAATTGCTAAATGCTTTATTTTTTAGTCAAAGATGAAATAAGAAAGTTGAATAAATTTTGAATAAAAGTAGCTATTTAAACTTTATCAATTTCTCTTCTCTGGGCCTTATATTAATTTCCCATCATAAGGGATAATTAGAAGTTTGTTATGAGAACAATGTGGTAAGTCATGGTTTACAAAAATAAAATATAATAGACATTTTCCATGATGATTAATTATTAGGAAAATGTAAGTGTTTTTTCCTGTAAATTTAAAATAATGATGAAAAATGAACAAGGGTTTTTGTTTCCTTTTTTGACGTTTTTAACTCTCATTTCTTTCTTCTCATTGAATTTCTAAAGGGGTGATGTAGGTTATGATCAGCTGCATCGCTGTTCATGGGTTCCTTTCTTTTCTTTTTTGTAAGTTTTTTTTATTAAATGATAACTATGTACATTAATGCAATTCTGGGTTACAGTGTGGTCTTTTCATACACAATTTGAAATATTTTCGTCAAAATGGTTAGCATAGCCTTCATGTCACTTTCTTAGTTATTGTGTTAAGACAATCATATTCTATTCTTAGAAAGATTCACTTGTACCCTTGTAAGATAAACCATAGAAGTGATCCTTCCAATCACCCTCCCTCCACCCATTCCCCCCTCCTCCCTCCCCCCTCCCCATATACTTAGGCTGTTATTAGGTTATAGAGAGGGCTGTGTACATTGGATACTTTTTCTTCCATTCCTGTGACACTTTGCTAAGAAGAACACTTTCCAGCTCCATCCATGTGAACGTGAAGGACGTAAAGTATCCGTCTTTCTTTATAGCTTGGTTCCTTTCTTTTCTACTGCATATCTGCTCGTCTCTTCAGAAAAGGTAACATGTTCTTTGAGCTTATAGTCAGTTTAAATTCAACTTTCAGACAGCAATATAAAATCAACTCAAAATCAGTAGGTCTCATGAATGCCTTAAGTGGAGATTTTAAAAAGAATGCAGATGCTGTAACAAGATTGAGTTTAGAATATTTGCTAACAGCAATACTATTGACATAGTATGAAGATGTAGCAGAGTATAAAATTATTGATACTGACAAACATAATTAGAATATTGCTGCTCATATAATTTTCTGAAACAAGTAAATCTGCTCTTCTTAAATATGATGATCTTTTCCAAGAAAGAAAAATATCCCCCCCATCAGCAGAAACTAATTGGCAACCTGGATATAAAAACAAAATTCTAAACTCTCCTATGTTATGAAAAAATAATAATACTGACTTTTCAAAACCCACCTTTTCAGCTGAGTCCAATTTTCCAGCCAATCATAGAAAAATAACATAAGTGTGGTCCTTCAAATGTTATACATTCTAATGTCCATGCAGTAACTGCAAACAAAATGTCTATATTTAATAGGCTGACCTTTATCATTTAGAGTATTTGCTATCATGCTTGCACTATGATGTTGAAAATTAATGAGATAAAAATGTTGGTAAATCTAGGGTATAAACTATACCGACACAGTTTTTTTTTTTTTAATTGAATGGTCACTATGTACATTAATGCACTTCTGGGGTACAGTGTGGGGTTTTTACACACAATCCAAAACACTTCCATCAAACTGGTTAACATAGCCTTCATGTCATTTTCTTAGTTATTATTTTAAAACGTTCACATTCTACTCTTAGAAAGAAGGATTTGATTTTTCAATCTTGAGTTACTTCACTAAAGATAATGGTCTCAGATACATCCAATTGGTACAAAAGACATTAATTCATTGTTTTTTTACAGCTGAATAGTACTTCAAGACAAACACTTCAAGATCTTTTTCTGTGGGTCAAAAGTGAAGAGTAACAGATACGGACTGGTTTAGAATATACTTTGTTGGATTCCCTCTGAAGGCCTCTCTCTTACAGGTGGTCCCGACAACCAGGTCCACTTTGAAGGATACCAGGTGTCTAATCAGTGCATGGCCCTGGTCCGTGATGAGTGTCTGCTACCATGCAAGGATGCCCCAGAGCTCGGCTACGCCAAGGAGTCCAGCAGTGAGCAGTATGTGCCTGATGTGTTTTATAAGGTAAAAATACAGTGAAAAATAAAAAGAATTATGTGGTGAATATAAAGAATCTGTCATGGGCCTTTCTCATATCAGTGCATTCTGCTCACATTAACTGTTTGTCAGTTGTGGTGGTCAGAGGCCTGCTTATGAATAAAGCAGAACTAACCTTTGGACATAGGACTGCCTGGGTGGGTTTGTGCTGTGAGATGCGAGGTTTGAAATGCAACCAACACAGCATAGGTAATTCCACTTCTGAACAAGGATTTGGTGGGAGATATTTGGGGACCATGTTTCGAATTCTGCTTACTACAGCTTTCTTTTTATTTTTATTTGTTGATTCTCCTTTGGGAGTTCAAATTAAATGCATGTTTGGCTACTTGGAGCTATTCCCATAGTTCATTAGTCTCTTCTCTTTTCTTTTCTTTTTTTTTTTTTTTTTTGAGACAGTTTCTAACATCCTGCGTAGAGTGCTATGGCATCATAACTCACAGCAACCTCAAACTCTTGGGTTCAAGTGATCCTCCTGCCTCAGCCTCCCAAGTAGTTGGGACTATAGGCACCTCCGCACCTGGCTAGTAGAGACACTGTCGTGCTCTTGCTTAGCCTGTTCTCAAACTCCTGAGCTCAAAGGATCCTCCTGCCTTGGCTTCCCAGGGTGCTAGGGTTACAGGCATGAGCCTCCACATCTAGCCTTTTTTTTTTTTTTAAGAGACAGAGTCTCACTCTGTCACCTTTGGTAGGGTTCCATGGCATCATTGCTCACAGCAACCTCGAACTCCTGGGCTTAGGCAGTTCTCCTGCCTCAGCCTCCTGAGTAGCTGGGACTACAGGCGCCTGCCACAATGCCTGGCTATTTTTTTGTTGCAGTTTGGCTGGGGTCAGGTTTGAACCCGCCACCCTCGGTATATGGGGCCGGTGCCCTACTTAATTGAGCCACAGGTACCTAACCTAACCTTTTTTATTTTTCATTTTTGCAGTTTTTGGCCGGGGCTGGGTTTGAGCCTGCCACCTCCAGTATACGGGGCCGGTGCCCCACTCCTCTGAACCACAGGTGCCACCCACCCCCTAGCCTTTTTTTGTGTGTATATGTGTGTTTGGCTGGGGCTGGGTTTGAATATGGGGCCAGCACCCGACTCCTTTGAGCCACAGGCACTACCCCCACCCCTAGCCTTTAAAAAAAAAAACAACAGGTTTTGCTCTGTGCACAGGCTCGAGTGCATTGGCCTGATAGAGCTCACTACAGCCTTAAAGTCCTCCTGTGACTATAGACATGTACTGTGCCAGTTAATTTTTTTTTTAATGTTTTTGTAGAGATGGGGCTGCTCTGTGTTGTCCAGACTGGTCTTTAACTGCTGTCCTCAAGCTATCTTCCCCTTTTATCCTCCCAGAGCACTGGGATTACAGGCATGAGCCACTATACCCAACCTCAGTCTTTTTCTCTGTTTTATTTCTTCTGTAACATCCTGTTTGTTAATCCTATGTAGCACATTGTACGTCTCAGACACTGTAGTTTTGTTAGAAGTTTAATTTGTCATTTTTTTTTTTTTTTTGCAGTTTTTGGCAGGGGTTGGATTAATTATTATTAAAAAATAGCTTTGTAAAATAATGCAGTCATGGAAAACAGTGTGCTAGTTTTATATACAATTTGAAATACTTTCGTCAAACTGGTTAACATAGCCTTCATGGCATCTTCTTAGTTATTGTGTTAAAACATTTATATTCTACATTTAGGAAGATTCACATGTACCCTTGTATGATGAACCCTAGGTGTGGTCCCACCAAACACCCTCCACTCATCCTCCCCTCTCCCCTCTTCTCCCTCTCCCCTTTTCCGGGGTTGGATTTGAACCCTCCACCTCTGGCATATGAGGCCAGCGCCCTACTCCTTTGAGCCATAGCTGCCACCCAATTTGTCATTTTTCTATCCCATGTTTCTACTTCATTCTTTTAACATATAGGCTATCATTGTAATAACTGCTTTAATGTTTTTATCTGTTAACTCATATCACTGGCCATTTCTGGATCAGTTTCAATTGATCTTCTCCTAATTACGAGTTTTCCGCTTATTATTTTGTGTCCTGACATGCAGAATTTATGTATGTGAGGCTCTGCAACTGTTGTATGTTGCCTCTGCCTGTCTTTTGTCTACACAGGTGTGTTGCATATCGAAGGCCAGAGACTAGGGGGCTTCTGACTCCAGGAGGTCTTCTCTTGCCAGAGAGGGCTTTCCTTTTTCCCTGTGGGGAGGTAGGCTGGGACTGCTCACCTGCACCCCCACAGCTAGTGAGCTAGTCAGGTTTGATGTGGGTAATGGTGAGACTCATTCTGCTACATCTCAAGAGTGCTGTCCTCCAGGGTTGAAAGCCTGGCAGAGCTCTTTGTAAGGTGAAAGCTGACCTTCAGTCTTTGTCCACTTGGCCCTAAAGCAGACCAAGAGATACAGTCTGTCCTTCATAAACTTCTGATTTTGATCCTGCCTCATGCAGCTTAACTATGTGGGTCTCCTTGGCTTGGTGTCTGTGGCTCAAGCAGCTAAGGCGCCAGCCACATACACCTGAGCTGGCGGTTCGAATCCAGCTGGGGCCCGCCAAATAATAATGACAGTTGCAACCAAAAAATAGCCAGGCGTTGTGGCAGGTGCCTGTAGTTCCAGCTACTTGGGAAGCTCAGGTAAGAGAATAGCTTAAGCCCAAGAGTTAGAGGTTGCCATGAGCTATGATGCCAGGGCACTCTACCCAGGGCAACAGCTTGAGACTTTGTCTCAAAAAAAAAAAAGGTAGGTAATGCCTGAGTGGCTATTAGCAGGGTGGGGTGGGGGGTAGAATGATGCTTTTGCTTCTTTGATCTCCCATTCTATCAGGGCTTCAAATTAAGTTTTTCTTGACAGAGTCTTACTATGTTACCCTCAGTAGGGCACTGTGGTGTCACAGCTAACAGCAACTTCGAACTCTTGGACTTAAGCCTCCTGAATAGCTGGGACTATATGGGCCCACCATAACGCCGGGGTATTTTTGTTGTTGCTGCAATTGTTTAGCTGGCTCAGGCCGGGTTTGAACCTGCCACCTGGCTTGGCACCTATAGCTCAACCGGCTAAGGCGCCAGCCACATACACCTAAGGTGGCAGGTTCGAATCCTCAGCCCGGGCCCGCCAAACAACAATGATGGCTACAACCAAAAAAAAAAAAAAAATAGCCGGGCGTTGTGGTGGGCGCCTGTGGTCCCAGCTACTTGGGAGGCGGAGGCAGGAGACTCGCTAGAGCCCAGGAGTTGGAGGTTGCTGTGAGCTGTAATGCCACGGCACTCTACCCAGGGGG
>CAUYTI010083433.1:0-67895 GCA_963575145.1 Galago senegalensis
CGCCTGCCACAACGCCCGGCTATTTTTTGGTTGCAGCTGTCATTGTTGTTTGGCGGGTCTGGGCTGGGGATTCGAACCCGCCGCCTTAGGTGTACATGGCTGGCGCCTTAGCCGGTTGAGCTATAGGCGCCGAGCCAAGGCCAAATTCTTTACTGCATACTATCCTACATGGTTGTTGTGGCAGATAAATGAGGTGGTGCCCAAAACCTGCTTAGTACCTGACATTAATAAATGTTGGTTGATACTGCTATTCTTTCTATAATATCTTGTCTATAGTATAATACACTTATATTATTGGTTATACTGGTTTTTTTTCCTTTTTTTTTTGAGACAGAGCCTCAAGCTGTCCCCCTGGGTAGAGTGCCATGGCATTACAGCTCACAGCAACCTCCAACTCCTGGGCTCTAGCAAGTCGCCTGCCTCCGCCTCCCAAGTAGCTGGGACCACAGGCGCCCGCCACAACACCCGGCCATTTCTTGGTTGCAGCCGTCATTGTTGTTTGGCGGGCCTGGGCTGGGGATTCGAACCCACCACCTTAGGTGTACGTGGCTGGCGCCTTAGCCGGTTGAGCTATAGGTGCCGAGCCTATTGGTTATACTGTTAAAGGTATAGAAAGAATATAGGTTCAAGCAAATTTCCATAGTCATTGGCCTTTGAAGTGCTTCAATCTGGAATTCTAATTTTTTGCTTAGTTTTCTCAATATATTATACATATGATAGAAAGTGCAACAGCTTCCCTTCTGTTCTGACACATTGTTTTTGTCCTTTGTTAGTGTGCAAGGTGCTTTGCACATATAACACTTGAAGAGGCCTTATGCCAACATGAAATAGCAGTCTGTTTTTTATATATGGTGATACTGGTTTATGTAAATCTTTCTGCAATATAAACTTATATAAGAATATTGGGTTTTTGGAGGCGCCCATAGCTCAGTGGGTGGGGCACCAGCCACATACACTGAGGCTGGAGGGTTCGAACCTGGCCCAGGCCAGCTAAAAACAATGACAACTGCAACAAAAAAGATAGCTGGGCATTGTGGTGGGCACCTGTAGTCCCAGCTACTTGAGACGCTGAGGCAAGAGAATCGCTTGATCCCAAGAGCCTGAGGTTGCTGTGAGCTATGATGCCATAGCACTCTACCCAGGGTGACAGCTTAAGACTCTGTCTCAAAAAAAAAAAAAAAAAAGAAAAGAATATTGGTTCATAAGTACAGTCTGCATATGAGCTTGCATGAACAATGTCTGGTAACATGATTCCTTTTTTGTTTTCTAATTTTAATTTTTAAAAAGTATAAAATTATATACTATAGTAAATTTAAAATAGAATAAGGCATAAAGGAAAAATAGACAACAGCACAAAGAAGTAAATGTCTTCTTTTCCTTCTAAGTACCCATTTCTATTCCCAGTAATTAAACTGTTAGCAGTTTTTAATATGTCTTTCTAGAATGTTTTAATACATACAGAAGGATATTTTGAACCTTAAACACTTGCAGGCCCATATACTTGAGATTCAGTTGTATATATTTTACAATTTGCTTTATTCATTGAAGAAAAAGTCTTTTTTTGGGAGACAGAGCTTCAAGCTGTCGCCCTGGGTAGAGTGCTGTGGCATCACAGCTCACAGCAACTTCTAACTCTGGGCTGAAGTGATTCTCCTGCCTCTGTCTCCCAAGTAGCTGGGACTACAGGTGCCTGCCACAATGCCCGGCTTTTTTTTTGGTTGCAGCCATCGTTGTTTGGTGGGCCCGGGCTGGATTTGAACCCACCAGCTCAGGTGTATGTGGGTGGTGTCTGAGCCGCTTGAGCCATAGGCACCAAGCCGAAGAAAAAGTCTTGAACTTCTTTCTCTAGCAGCACATAGAGATTTCTTCATACTTTTTAATTTTATTTTTTTCTCATTCTTTTATATGACTACTTATTATTCCAAATTTTATACGTACCATCAATTTATAGCCATTCTTATATTGAGTAAATTTAGATTTTCACATTATACTAAAAATTTAAAAAATACAATTGGATAGTTTTTAGTGTATTTACAAGGTTGTGCAACCACCACAACTATCTAATCTCACAACATTTTTATCATACCAAAAGGAACTCCATAGCCATTATGGTCAGTTCTTCCCCCACCCCACTGCTACCCCAGTTAACCACTTACTGATTTTCTATCTGTGACATTTCATATAAATGGACTCATGTAGCATGTAGCCTTTTGGGTCTTACTTTTGTCACTTCGTATGTTTTCAATTTTTTTTTGGTGTCATGTATTAGTACTTCCTTTTTATATTTGAAAATATTTCCTTGTATTGATGTACTTGTGGGTGAACATTCGGGAAGTTAGATTATTGGAATGGAGTTAGATTGACATGGTAATAAAATAATTATACAAAAGCTTTGGGTTTGAATCCAGCCCAGGCCTGTCAAACAACAACTACAACCAAAAAATAGCTGGGCATTGTGGCAGGCACCTGTAGTCCCAGCTACTTGGGAGGCTGAGGCAAGAGAATGGCTTGAGCCCAGGAGTTGGAGGTTGATGTGAGCTGTGATGGGACAGCACTCTATGAGGGCAACATAATGAGACTCTATCTCAAAAAAAAAAAAATTGCAAAAATAGTATAAAGAATTTTCATATATCCATGCCCTTCATTGTTCACCTATGAGAAGCTTTTTGGAAGTACGATTTTCCTTGGTTTTGCCTTGGAGATTCTAATTAAGTCCACATATGTTAAAACACAGAAACACATGTTTTTTAAAAGGTTCTTAAATAACTAAAGTACGTCCAGGTTTAGGAGGCACTTTCTTAGAGGTTATAAAGATTAGAAAACCATTTATTCATTCAATAAATATTTATTGAGCAATTATAATGTATTAGACACTTTACTATACATTAGTGTTAGAGATGAATAAATCAGGGTCCTGGTTCTAAAGTTGCTTATTACCTAAATGGGCAAAACAGAGGTAGAGCCCAAGAACTACAGTTCAGTGGGATAAATGCTGTGTTAGAGCTACATAGATAAAGAACCAGTTTATTTTAGCCAAGAAAATAAGAATAGCTATGTGGCTAAGGTGAAAATTTAAGCCAGGACTTGAGGTCTTAGCAAGAATCATCCATGTGAAACAGTATATTCTAGTAAGAAGGAGCAGCTTGCATAAAAGCAAAAAATTATGAAAGGCTATAGCATATTTGTGGGGTGGTAAGACTGACATACTGTAGTATATGTGGTGGGCTGAAATAAGGCTGTAGAGGTAGATTGAGGATGGATTTTAAAGGATCTTATGGTTAAGTTTGGGCTTTATCATGAAGTCAATAGGAAGATGGTGGACTTTTGTTGATAGGAGAGTCATCTGTTTAAGCATGATGATTTATTTTTTTAGAGACGAAATTGTAAAAGGCAGCAACAGATATGACTTGTAATGAGGAGAACAGAAACAGAGAAATCTTTTGAGGATATTCTACCATAATCTGATTGAGAAATCATGAAGGTCAATATGAAGGCATCATTATAACCATCCACTGAATAAGTCATTTACTACAGTCTCTAGTAGAAATAATTATAATACTTCGCTCTGATTTTTTTTTTTAAGGTTTGAAGTTCTGAGTTTTCTCATGCTGTGTTATAATTCTGCTATTGTGTATATGCCTGCCTCATCTTACCAGTCTCTTTGTCGGATGGGCTCCAGGTGAGAAGAGTAATTATTATTAACCTTTATATTTGTATATTTATTTGGCAGATATTTATTGAGCACATTCTGTATACTAGGCAGAATTCTGACTTCTGGTGATAATAGTAGTAAACAATTTCATAGATTCCCATAGGAATCCTTATTCTTATGACTTCTGAAATGTGACTTCAGTATTGATAAAATATTTTCTAGCTGAACATGGGGCTCTACCAGGACATCTAAGTTTGGGGTTGTTTAGTAATATACTAAATCATTCCCTGGATTCTAGTTTTTATAAATTACTTTGAGAGCTTTGATTAAATAGTCTTATATATGAGAAGAGTCTTAAAGAATGTTACCCTTTCCCCATACATTTCTTAAGTAACTTTCTGTGTTGGAGAATTTGATTAGCAATAGCACCAATTATCTGTGTGTCTTATTTTTGTGTGTATGTGGGGAGAGTGAGTACTCTATGTGTTTCATAGATCATAATCTTATTAAATAAGAATTTCTAATAATTTGGATAGACGTGTGGAAATAGAAATTTTCATCATATCAAAAAACTTTAATAATACAAATTAGTTTGGAGACAATTTCAGTTATAAAAGGAATTCTGGCTGGGCACAGTGGCTCATGTCTGTAAACCTAGCACTTAGGAAAGCTGAGGCAGGTGGATTCCTTTAGCTCAGGAGTTCAAGACCAGCCTGACCAAGAGTTAGACCTTCTCTCTCTATTAAAAACAGAAAAACTAGCTGGGCATTTTGGTTGGTGACTGTACTCCCAGCTACTTGGGAGGCTGAGGCAAGAGGATCACCTTAGCCCAAGAGTTTGAAGTTGCTATGAGTTATGACACCTGGTACTCTACCAAAAGTGACAGAGTGAGAGACTGTCTCAAAAATTAGAAAAAAAAGATGCATTCATCCTTTCCAGCTGATTTTTACTTAAGGAAACCAAGCCCCTAGAAAGGTTAAATACTATATTAGTTTCTGTGTCTGAATAACAAATTATCACAAATTTTTTTTCTTTAAAAATTATCACAAATTTAACAGCATAACATATCATACTTATTATTTCATAGTTTCTGTGTGTCAATAATCTGGGCGTAACTTAGCTGAGGCCTTCTGCTTAGGATCTTATAAGGCTATAGTTAAGATAGTGGCTGGCGCTGCAGTCTCATCAGAGGCTCAACATGTTTGTTGGCAGAATTCAGTCCCTGTGCTCTGGGACTGAGTGCTTCAGTTATTTTTATTTTATTTATTTTAGAGACAGAGCTCACTTTGTCACCTTTGGTAGAGTGCGGTGGCATCACAGCTCACAGCAACCTCCAGCTCTTGGGCTTAGGCTCTTGCCTCAGCCTCTGGAGTAGCTGGGACTACAGGTGCCTGCCACAACGCCCAGCTATTTTTTTGTTGCAGTTTGGCCAAGGCCAGGTTTGGACCCACCACCCTCAGTATATAGGGCTAACACCCTACTCACTGAACCACAGGTGCCACCCTGAGTGCTTCAGTGTATTGTAGCTGTCTGCTGGAGGCCATACTCAGCTTCTTGTATGTGGGCCTCCCAACATAGGCAGCCTACAACATGGCAGCTTGCTTCTTCAAAGCCAGAGGAGTGAGAGTGACTCCAGAAAGTCCTTATGTAACATAATCACATAATCATGGAATCCCATCACCTTTGTGTTCTGTTGGTTAGAAACAAGTTAAATATCTCATGCTCACTCAAAGGGGACGAGATGACACGAGGTAAATACCAGAAGGAGGGATCTTGGACCCCGAGAGTCTATCCACCACAAATGCTTTGCTCAAATTCACATACTATTGTATTGCTGGGAAGAGAATGCGATCCTGTTTATAACAAAACTTACTAATTTTGTTAAATGAGGGAAGGCCAATCTAGCTATTATAACTGAGGCTGGGCACAGTGGCTCACACCTATAATCCTAGCACTCTGGGAAGCTGAGGCAGGTGGATTGTCTGAGTTCACAGGTTTGAGACCAGCCTGAGCCAGAGTAAGACCTCATCTCTAAAAATAGCCAGGCATTGTGGCAGGTGTCTGTAGTCCCAGCTGCTAGGGAGGCTGAGGCAAGAGGATCACATAAGCCCAAGAGTTTGAGGTTGCTGTGAGCTAGGATGCCACAGCACTGTACTGGGGGTGACAAAGTGAGACTCTGTCTCAAATAAATAAATAAACTATAACTTTGATTTTATAGATTATCTTAAAATAAGTATGTTATTTTCTCTTGCCCATAATAAGATGATTAATGGCTAACAAAGTTCTTATCTCGAATCTAGAGGCTACTCACTTTATTTGAGTGATGATTTTGGGTTCATTAAAATAAATCTGTCAGCTCTTTTATTCGCAACACATCATGGCCTTTAATAGTCTCTTAATAATGAAAGCAGTGGCAGAGTTTAATAGTCCTGAAACTTCTGTTCATATCCCCTAAAGAATTTTGTAAAAAAATATACACCTGTAGCCAAGATGACATTAACAAAAAAGAAATAAAACCTATATATCAGCTGGGCGCCTGTGGCTCAAGCAGGTAAGGTGCCGGCCATATACACCTAAGGTGGCGGGTTCGAATCCCCAGCCCGGGCCCGCCAAACAACAATGATGGCTGCAACCAAAAAATGGCCAGGCGTTGTGGCGGGCGCCTGTAGTCCCAGCTACTTGGGAGACTGAGGCAGGAGACTGGCTTGAGCCTAGGAGTTGGAGGTTGCTGTGAGTGTGATGCCACAGCACTCTACCCAGGGGGATAGCTTGAGGCTCCGTCTCAAAAAAAAAAAAAAAAAGAATGTCCCAGCTCCAGTAAGGAAAGGAGAAATCACCTTTTTTGTTTGAACTTGGCCCACAGCTGATTGGATGGTGCCCGCCTGCACTGAGGGTGGGTCATACCCACTTGTCCCCTGACTCACATGCAAATCTCCCGAGCAAACACCCTCACAGAGATACCTAAAAATAATGCTTCAGCAATTTTCTAGGTGTTTCTTCATCTAGTCAACTTGACTCCTAAAACTAACCATCAGAGCATGTTTGTGTAATTTGCATAAAGGGAGTGGTTTGTGCTCCTGATTTGCATAAGTGCATTGCTACATACTCGTGGTGTGCACTCGTTTCCCGTGGCATTTATTATTTCAAGAATGAGGGCCTGAGTCTGAAGAGAAAACTATTTTCTCTGCTGCACAATTCTTTAGATGTGAATGCAAGTGAGAAATTCAGCTTAATAGCTTCTGACACCTTTAAGCCCCTAAAGGCAGAAGTTTGGGCCAGATGACCATCCAGGCTTTATGACTATATGGACAGGTGAGGAGCTGCTAATATGATGGACAGCAGCAACAGCAGCTAACAACAATTAGTATTTCCCATGTCCCAGGTGTTGGTAATAGCCTTGAAAAGTCCAGAAATTGTAATGCCCATAGTGAGGAGGGACACCAAGAAAAGGGCTTCATGGGGGATGGGAGGAACACTTGGCCTGCAGAACATGGAGGTCTGGAGGGTCCAGAGGATCATTCATCACTCAACCAATAGAACAGGGGCAGTAATGCCTGGCAGTGCAAGGGGCCCAGTGAAGGAGTCAGAGCCAAGGTCAAACTGGAAGGGGTTTATACCCCACACTGCCCTGGTGTGCGTCTGTCTCACCTTTTCTCCTCTGGGCGAGGAGCCCACTTCCAACTCTCTTTGGACCTGCTGTAATCTTTCTCTTTGTTCCCCCGAAACTGGTGCAGGTTTCCTTTGCTTTCGTCTATGCTGCCTGTGCCACTGCAGTTTTAGTCGCAGTTTCCGCTGGGTTTTGCTTTTGATTACCACCGTGCCTCAGTTGAACTTTCTAGCCCAGCTGAGTAATTGAACCAGGTCAGCCGGTTTCGGGGAACCTGACCCCGACCCCCAGCACACAGGCTAATGCCAATTCTCTGTTTTGCTTTCAAGCGGATCTATATGCCAGGTGTGGCTCTTGGTTACTCAGCTGGTGGGAACTTGCTGACACGCCCTCTGCCCCCTTTGGGAACCCGGGCCTCTGTCTGCTTCATAACCCTGTCAAAGACGTCCCTCATGGCCCCTCTTGCTGGGAGACTGACTCTGAGCGACCGTCCTAATCATGGGATGCCAGGCTGTGTTATTTGGACGTGACGGTCACCCACACATACTTTTTCCACACAGGTGTCCCTGACTCAAAACCCTTTCAGAGCTGAACACAGACTGACAGAAAACTCAGTCACCACCTCCCCTCAGGGCCCCACCTCAGCTCACAGCCCACCTGAACCCCTCAGGTGTTCCTCTCATCAGTTAAAAAAACAAACTTCTGATTCCTCACCATCTGATCTTGACAATAATTAGAAGTCACCACTTTATGTTATGATGGTTTTAACATCTCCATTGGCCTAGTGGGTTTTTTAGTCAAAATGATTACATGAAAAACAGCTTTACACATTTCCTAAATTAGGCACACGAATAATGATTAAGTCTGATTAAGTGGAGAATCAGAGGAAAGAGGTGTGAGCCAGGGATAGCTCTTTATTCCAGGTATTTACCACGCCAACATCCACAGTAGTTTTTAATGAGAAAAGAATGAGATGATATTTTTGTGAAGTGTGCCCACTAACAGGAACTACCTTCGCTATGGTGGTGAGCCCAGAATGCAGTTAAGCATGCGTTTTAAATCAGTCCAAGTCTAATGGCCAATTAAGGCCCTTTTGTTCAAGTTCACCATCCTCCTTTGTTGTTTACTGCTTCAACTTTGAATGCTAGAAGCTTTTTAAAAAGAGCATGACCTTTACACAAAGGAGCTTTTTCAATTTAACCTCAAATTTAATATGACTGGCATACAAAATATACTAGTTGGATGCTCAGGTAATAATTCAAAGGAGAGGGAGAGATGAGGCCTCCAGACAAAACATCGCATACTGCCAGAGAAGTGAAAAATACTGGCCACTGAGCATTTTTGAAAAACCAGGACACATTTTTATAATAAGCCTCTCTGATTGCCAAGCATACAGATGGGCTCAAGAGAAAGAAGAGATATTTTCAAATAACTAATTCAAATTATCACTACAAATTTATCTCTTGGACTATTCTCATTTTAAAGTGACACTGTATTTTTTTAAGTTCATTTTTACTCTGTCATAATTCTAGCTCAGTGACTAGCCTAGGAGACTGGAAAGAACAGAACACTAAAATTGCCCTTCATAAAATCTTTACAGCTGTGCACTGCACCCTTTATGGGATTAACTCTTAAGCCTACTTAAAGCCTTGGGGGCAGTAATGATGCCAATGCCTAGAACACTAGGGCTACCGGATATTTTTTTGGAAATTCTTTCCATAAAGGTATGACCCTTGAGCAGTCTAGATTCTGAATTTTCATGTCCTTTCAGGTGCTGAAGTTTCTATCTATTGTGTGACAGGCACTGAGGAGAAAACGGTGTAGAAGATTAACAAGGTCCTTGTCTCAAGGAAATTGTATTTCCATGGACGATGGAAAATAAACAGAAGAGATCCCTTTGTAAATTGATAATTGCTGTGAAAATGAAAACACGGACTGGGAGCGCCTTTTGATAGAGTGATCAGGTGAGTTCCCTCTATGATATGGAGGAAACTGAGCACAGGTCAGAACACAGGAAAGAAAGAGCAAAGGCCAAGAGGCAGGAATGAGTTCCGAGTTTCCAGAAGAGAATGGAGGTCAGTGTGGCTGGAGAATGGTGAGCTTAGGCAAACATGAAAAGGCGTGCAGGAGTCAGGTTGTGTCTGACCTAGCAGGCTGTCACAAGTGGATGGAATCTGATTTCCAATATGGTGGGAAATAACCAAAGCATTTTAGGCAGAGGAGATGGGCCTGGATTTGATGGGACAAGAGTGTCAGCTGGGGGACCAATGTGAAGGCTACTACAGAAGTTCAGGGAAGAGATGATGGTAGCTTACACTCAGGATAGGCGTGGGGAGAGGAGGGCCGCAGTCCATTTATACAAATATTTATGGCGTGGCCCCTGAGTGTCAGATACTCTGCTAGTTTTTCTATTTTCTCCATTTGAAACTTTCTCCCTAGCATTTCAATCATTCATCCTCTCTTAGCACTTAATATGTTGTATTTTCATTTTCTGGATTCCTTGTTTCTGTGTCATCTTCACATGCTAAATTGTGAGCTCTCAGGGGACATGTATTGGATGCAATTTATCTTTCAATTTCCAAAAGCCAGCCCTGTGCCTGCCATCTAGCAGTCTCTTAATAAGTGCCCTTTGGGTTTAATTGAAAAGTTGAACTGGATTCAAGACGCCTATCTCAAATTCTCAGGAAAAAAGCTTGCCATCAGCCCCTGCCAATGGGAAGATGTTTACCTTCACCTTTTTAAAAGTGCTCAAATAATCTTTCCAGTGAGCCCCAGTGATAAGGCCCCAGTGATAACAGGTCCTAATCCTTGGAATTAGGGACCCTATCAAAACAGGGATTTTGATGATGTGATTATGTGAAAAATCTTAGATGAGATTATCCTGGGTCATTCAGATGGAGATTTGAAAATACACAGATGAGGAGATGAGAAGGCAGAACAGACAGAGATGGGAAGGCACTGGCCTTGCAGACAGGTGATGCTGTCATGTGGCAAGGAGTGTTGGCAGGACCAGAAGCTACTGGAGGAAGGGATGTCTTCTCCCCTAGGGCTTTGGGAGGGAAAGCAGCCCTGCTGACACCTTCCCTTTGGCCTCCAGGTACTGACTTTGGCCTCCAGAACTGTGAGAGGATATAGTTTTAGTTTTAAGCTCCTAAATTTGTGTCGATTTGTCAGAACAGCTATAGGAACCTAACACAACACTATTATACTCGGAGTTATTCATTTCTAGAATTCTCCTTAGGAATGTGGTCTGTTTTCAGCTGCCTGCTTCTTCCCACTTCACCTGTCAGCTTACTAGACAGGCAGCAGTGCCCTGAGCTAGGAGAAATGCCCAGTTGTTGAAGGTCTTATACTTTACAGATCCTGTTATGGACCCTGCAGAGTAGTCCTTTACCCCCTGGGTGGGGAGCGTGTGAACCTACAACTCTCCTGTTCAGGCCACACTCCAGGTATCTGAAATCCCCTGCTCTAATGGTCCCAGGACTTCTCTGGGCCTCCGCAGGCCCTTTCCCTAAGCGTGGGATGGAGCCAAAGTGGGCTGGCAGCAGGGATCAGGTCCTGTCAATCCCTCTGCCTCTATGATCTAGCACTGGACTTAGAGTTCCTAGAATTTCAAACTGCATTTGTTTCCAGTCATTATGACGGAGGATTGCAAGGTGGATGTACTGAACGTGTTTACTTACAGTCGGCTGACTTGTATTAGGACTTGAACTACAGTATTCAGGCACGTGGTTTACGGGCTCCATTCACGCTCTTATCCTGGCCCCACAAATGTTAGAGACCTGTGGCTGGGAAGACTCAGCCAAGGACAAACTGGATGTCATTACCAAAGACACACTGCAATCCAAGAAACCTGTCAGCCTGCCACAGTTTTCCTCATGCCACCATCTAAAGATGCTTGAAGCTAACCTCTCTAAATTGCCTGAACCGGCTGCCTTCTAGACTCAGAAAATGGAGTTGGCGCTATTAATCTTTTCTTTTCTTTTTAGTGTCATGGAAATTTCCCTGATTAAATGCCTGATTGCTCACACCATCCAGAAAATATCCTCTACCACCAGATGGTTCAGCCGATCCTTCCCGAATGAGAAAACGGACTTACATTATTCAAAGGAAAGAAAAGGCTGATTCTTCTTTCCTTGAGAGGAGGGACTCACAAACATTCTCTTCTGACCAAACACTAGTCAGGGTCCTCAAGCTTTTCTTCTGCTCAGCCCTGTCCTTGAGCTTCCTCCTCAGGACCCAGAATCCTGCTGAGGCTGAGGCGTAAGTATTTTTACTCTTGCTGCTTTTGATTGTGCTGCCTGATAACAGGGAGGGCTTTCCTCATGGGCATTCCTATTCTTCCTTTGGCCAAAGCGCGTATATTTCTAACTTATCTCATGGAGTGGGGAGAGCGTCTATACTCTTTTGTGTCTTTCCCAGGGATCTCATGAAAGCAGGAGCCAAATCCTGTCAATCATTTCTTTCCCAGGCAATGAGAAGTCTATCCAGTAAGTCCCATGAACATGCGTGCTGAATACATACGTTTAATAGACTTAGAATCTACAGACAGCTTTCCTCCCGATTGCATTCACTTGCTATTGACGTTAAGCCACGCAAGTTGGGCCAGGCTGCATTCGCCTTCATGTGTTTTAAGATGTGTTTATTTATTTGCTTGCTACCACTATCCTCCTTCTCAAACACACTCAGGCAGTTAAAAATTGACTTTGGAAGCCTTGAAGGGACAATGTCAAATATGAAAGATTTATATCTACTGTATAAAACAGTTCAAAGAGAGATGAAAGATAGAAAAATAAGGAAGTTGCTTACCAAAACCAGGCATTAATCAAAATTGGAGACTACAAAATCCCAAGCATAATAACAATGTTCACAATAGTGTTAAATATACCTGACCATACTAACAAGCATCATGTTTTTTCTACTTTTTAACCAAAGTTAATTCTTTGAGGTCTTCCTCCCCCCAGTCTTCATGTGCTTCACAGGTAATATTAACAAAGGTGCAAATATCGGCTACTGAAGCAAGCTTAAAGCATTATGTTCTAAATATTGTAAACACATGGTTTATATATTTACATATTTTAAATTAATATTCATAATTGTTGCTCTTATTTCTTTGCCTTATTTGGGGCCATTGCCATTGTTGTGTTGTTAAAAATAGCTCTGGTGTCATTCTTCACTGTACATACACAGTCTACCAGGGGTATCCAGTCTGCAGCCCGCAGGGCACACACTGATTTTGCGAGAATTGTTTTTGCTTATCTGTGGTGTCTAAATATGCACAGACCATTTTGTGCTAATCAGCTTTCATCTGTGTTTGTGTATTTAATGTGTAGTCCAAGACAACTCTTATTCTTCCAATGTGTGGCTCAGAAAAAAAAATGGTTAGAGGCCTCTGAAGACTCTCGCTTTCTTCCTTTTAGAAAAATGTATCCATGGTTAAAGTTAGAAGAAAATTTGCTATTTCTCAAACACTGCAGTAATTTAAAGGAGTCACAGCCTACAGGAAGAGGCTATAGCATCAAAGAGGTAGGCTAAGCATTCCATGTCTAAAGACTCAGTTGGGCTTCCATCTGTTACTCCGAAAAGCATCCCAGATGCCCAAGGTTAAACATGCTCCTTTATGTGACCAGGGTTAAATACTCTCTATGTTATTCAAAATTAAAAAGAAAGTCCTTGGTAAGCTTCAGTACATTATCAGAACCACAAATACAGATCATGTTCTAAAGCCAGAGCTGAGCAGAATGGTTTAGTCTGGATAAAAGATTAGGTCTTGAGTTGATTTCCTGACCCACATGGCTCAATAGTTGATGTGCTTTTCACTATAATAAAAATTGCCCTTGAAAATCCCTTCACTGGTACGTAAGGTATAGCCATCCTAGTTTTAAGAGTATATTCCCATGTGGAAATCCTTGTGCACTTGAAGTCTGAGAACCAGAGGTGAGACAAAAACAAGAAATAAAAGGGGAAGTCTGCGTGCAAATACTTAGGCTTCTGCATCACTCTGGCTTTCAGATATGAATAAGCCAAATCAGTGACTAGGGAGAGAAATCTAAATCATGCAAGTTCCCTTGCTGGCTACTACTCCATTTTGTTGTGATATTAAACCTCCATGATATTAATATTTGCTGGTAGGTCTATCATTATAATTACAAAGAGCTCCTAGCAGACACAGAGAGAAAGGGATTCTGAAGTCAGCCTCCTAGTGAAGTGCAAGATTCCGTATTGTCTTGGTAGTACATTTAATAGTGGCCCTAAACTCAAATGGAAGAGCAAGACAGTGCATCAAAGGAGTCTTACGTACCATTCTGTCTTCAGTTACAATAATTTATTTTGAACTTTGTTCTAACTTTCAATAATAGCCTTAATAATGTCAGTAAATGAGAATGTGCTTAAATTTTCACCGGCATTTTCTATTTTCACAAACTTCTAGCTTTTCCAGAGCCTCAATCTGCCACGAATTATATATATTTTTTAATACCTGTAATCAAGGCCTTAACCCAGGTCCTAAGTAAAGCTAACAATTATCTTTTACAATAGAGCTAAAACCTGGAGTCTAATTAATTAAGGCACTAATTGAACTTCCCCATTACTGATACATTAGTTCCTGCTCTGACATAAACATTAATCAAATTCACTGAATAATTGAGCTTTCTACTTCCCTCACCTGTGTTGGCCAAGCTGCCTGATGCCCCATAATGGTAACAGATGAAAGGTTTCATGACGCTATCTGGCGATGTCTTTGTTAAGTATCAGTAACCGATAGTGTTCTACAGTAAAAAGGGAAGAAGTAAAAGCAAAATGCAGTTAGAGGAACACGCACACACTTATATATGTTGTATATTTATGAGAAATATTTGTTTCCTCTTTTAAGAAGTGAACCCATGGAGGAAAGAACCTTTTGAAAAAAAATAATTTAAAATATTTCACAAGAACTTCTGCACTTTTAATGAAGTGGGTCATTTAGATGGCAACTGTATGGGGCAGTGGATTTCCTTTAATTATGTGATTAGACAAATATTTATATATTTTTTTTCTCTGTTGAAATCCAAGCTTCCTGTTGAGTCTAAATGCTGGCTCTGTGCTCTCCAGCTGGCAGAACCAGTTTTCAGGGCTGGGGGAGAAGATGCACATTTGATGTGCTTTGGTGAGGTATGAAGTATCCCTCATAGGTAGTCCTGCTTTTGAAGGCAGGATGGGACCACAGTTTGATATGATAGGCTGAGTCAAGGGTGCAGTGGTTGCTGGTGGCTTACAACCTGCAAGCCAGGTTCTTGCTGTGTTGAGAAGAGGTTGCACACTCTTGGTGGACATCGTCCGCATTCTCTAAGCATGTTTCCTTAAAATCTCCAGCAGGTCCACCTAATGGCAGTGATGGGTGGGAAGCCTGGCCTTCATCTCCCTTGAGGAATGGAGGACTTATTCCCCCTGTTGCTGCTAAGAAAGCCTTCAGTTGTCAGCTACCCCTGGAGATTGCCTGGGTTGGAGAAAGCCACCTTGCCCCAGGATACCCTTCCTTTCAGGGTAGTTCAAGGATATAAACCATAAAGGCCTGGCCTACTGTGTTAGTTGAGGACAACATGGAAAATGGCCTTCCTGACTCCAGGGTCCCCAACCCTTTAGGGGCAGCTGAGCCTTTGTGTGGAGCTATGTTGTGGCCTGGCTTCTCCCTCTGCACCCCCCTGCCTCCCCGTCCTCTCTTCCATCTCTTGATCTCTGGAGCCCTCCCAAATCTCTGCACACTGACCTCTGCTTCAGAGTTGGCTTCCAGGGGAACTGACCTGTGATAGGGATGGCAGGAAGCTTCATTCTAGAAGTAAAGGGTGTGACATTGACCAAGGTCAGAGCCACCAGGCGGGCCTGGCATTGACGGGTAAATGCTAAAGGAAGTGCCATGAGGCCATCAAGGGCCTGGCGTGGGGCAGGGGAGCGGACTACGTTACAGGTTAAGATGAAGCAACTGGTGTTTGTCTTTTTCCTCAGGACTCAGTGGATGGGAGTGTGATTCTCAGCCAGGGCCCGGAGCATCCTCAATGAGTCTGTCAGGAAACCCATTCTTGCCAACAAGGTAGGCCGGCGAGAGGACAGGACAGCTATTCTTCCACCTAGAGTCTTTTTAATCCTCTCTCAGGCCCTCACGAAACTCTTCAGAAGTGGGTTCAGAGTTACTTCAAAGTAGTCTCACTTCAAAGTGATGTTCAGAGATTTTAAAATAAACTCCAGAGTTCTCAGAAACCTCCTCAGCTGCAGCACAGAGTAGGCGCCGCCCCTGCCCTTATGTGAAAGGAAGAAGAGATTCCAGAGATCTGTCTCCTTGGTGGAGAGAGCACGATCCACCTTCTGGTGGGAAGAACACGAACTATTCACCCACTTCTAGCAGAATGTGGACACCATTCTGTTTTGAATCCTCTTTAAAAAAAAAAATCCATCACTGAAGACTCTGGGCATTCCTACACGGAGGCTATGTCAGCCCCGTGCAGCCCCCAGGACAGCCCCAGCATATTCCAACCCCGATCCTAGCAGCCTCAGCTCGCGGATTTTCTGCCAGGGCACCGGCTCATCTATCTGTGCCTTGAATCCTCTTTTTTATCACCTTAGTCATAGGCAGTTTAGTGAGTCTCCATATGAGGCCATAAATTTGAGATGCGGTTGCCTGATGAACCTGACCCAATTTGACACGGCTGGACACTCATTACACGTTACTGACCGGGGTACAGTGAGAGAACATCATAGCTGCCCCTGTTGGCCCATCCGTGGGGAGGTGAGTGTGGACACCACAGAAAGGGCGGACAGTAAGGACAGGAGTGTGGGGGCATCTTGAAAGCACCAATGCAGTCCTCGCACTCCGTCCTGTCTTTGTCCTGCAAAGCCATTTCAGGCCTGGCTGCCTACACAGAGCCCCACCTCATGAAAGGGCACCGGGAGAGCTGTGTGAAAGGGTTCCTTTTTTTCCTTCTTTTTAAAAAAGTTATCTACTAGATGCTCTGAAAAGGGCTTTTTGTGTTGGGCTTAAAGCAGCTCAGTTAAACTAGCAGTGGGCAGAGCATTGTTTAAATGGATAAAAATGGGAGATAAGCTTTGCTCCCACAATCTGCTTTCAATGGATATGGAAAAGAAAAGAAGTGGCTCCTTGGAGGCATATTGTTGCTGCACTTCTTGGGCTCAAAGGCCTTCCTCTGGAATTCATATTTACCTCCAATTACAGTTTCCCGGGGTAAGGAGTCCCCACTGATGATCTTGTTCTGAAAAGCTTTCATTTACTGAAGGAGTAGGCAAATCCACTCACTTAGGCACCCCTCACAGAAAGCAGCCAATGAAAAGATTAAAATCAGAGCAGGAGGAATGTTTTATTTACATTTCTTTGAAGTTCAGACCTTCACTCCTCTCTCCACTCCCTCCCAGCAGAATGGCTCCAAGAAGTTTTGCTCTGCTTTTAGAAAGCTTGTATCTGCCTCCAGGCTCCAGCTTTGCCTTCTTAGATTTAGCCACCTTTGGAAGGCTTTTTTCCCTCCTTAAAATGAGGATTTGGCCTATGTGGAAAAAAGGTATAGAAGTAGCACCCTGCTCATACTGAGTGGATGCATGTTGGGGAGCAGGAGACTAACTGGACTTCGCAGAGACACCAAACACCGATTCAAAGCTCTGCTTTCTTTCTCCTATCCGCTAAGCCACGCAGAGGCTCAGCCCCCTTCTCTGGGTGGATGCAAGAACAAGGTGGAATTTCCACTCAAGAGAGGAAAAAAGAGCCAACCAACAGAGGTCTCCCCTCACCTAATGCACCTTCAAACACTGACTTTCCCTGCGTCCCTCAGGACATGCCCCAATGAGCACAGTCGAGTTTCAGGATGGCAGTTACCCCAGGCAACCTGGCAGGTTCTGCAAGGATCACATGTACTGTGCTGTAGCAGGCCAGGGATTTGGCACATGGCCAAGTGGCCCTCACTGCAGATGGACATGGTTGAGCGGCTGAGGATGGAGGGGACTTAGTTCTCTTGAGCCAAAGCCATAGCCATCTGCAGCCTTGCTGGGATAACTTGCATTAACAATGCTGCCCAGAAGGGTAATAATACTAATAAATGTAAGAAAAGGTCTTCAAATTAATTTTCTAATACTTTTTGTAGAGAGGGGAAGGAAAAGGGATGAGACTGATGACAGGCAGGAACAGAGCAACAGTGACCTGAATCTTCCCCTATAACTGGGCAGGTTTGGGTTTCTCAGGATTTCTCTTCCTCCTTCTAGAAGGGCTTGAGGACCAACCAACCTCCAGAGTTTTGGAAAAGGCTTTCGGAGATCATGCCTGGGAGACTCTCAGGGCAGATGGAGAGGGGATGACCAGCTTTCAGGATATACACATACATATTCCATCACCTGAATCTACAGCAGCGGAAAAGCAAGACAGAAGGAGTAGAAATACAGCAGTCATGACCACCGTGATGCTCAGATGAGGAAATGGGTTCTTTCACCTACTCCATTTCAGTAAAAGTCCCACTACGGTAACCCCAGGGTCTGGATAGGATGCTTAGGGACTTTTTCCTGCTGTTATCCCTCGGAACAGGAGTAAGGTCTGTGGTTGCCAAGCTCCTGCCAGTGAATATTTTCTATTCTTCCTTTTGTTAAGGTTTTCTTTTTCAAGCTCCCAACAAGATTATTTCACCAGGGGAGTATTTTCTGGTGTGTGAAGGGTTTCAGAGATTGTTTGTTCTGAAAAGCATGGGCAGACAATAATTGGGAAATGTGTTAAACCTGCCGTCAATTTGCTTTATTGATGTGGGAACCTCAGTGGGTCCCTGTGCAGGAGAGATGTTTCCCCAGGTGCGTGAGCTGCTAAAAAGCCTGCCTTGCTGAAAAGGGCAAGTCAGACAGAGGCAGATGCTGGAGAGAAAAAGGACCAGGGGGAAACGAGGGGTGGAAACTGAGCCAGAAGTCCTGAGGCAAACCAAGCTCACGGTGATAAACACAAAAGCTGCAGGTGTTCATGAAGGAAAGTGGGTTATCACAGAAGCCCTTCCAGAGCAGGAGTTTTCAGGGATTAAGGCCAGGCTGGATGTGAGGACAGAGGGGAGGGGATGGGAGATGAGAACCCCATTTGGGTGGCAGGGGTCCTGTTTGTTAAGCTGTTTATTTGGATCAGTCTCCCTCGTCCTCCAACACAGCATTCAGTTCTGCCATAGAGAAATCCAAAGCTGCCTGACTTGGTTTATGGCACCAGGACAAATGGTAATTATCAGCCTATAATTCCCTTGAGGGGAGCTGATGTTTCAATAAATTATAAGAGCTTAGCTTGAGTGGTTTACAGCACCATCAAAACCTTGCCATGGACATATAATCTTATAACCACAACTTGCTAGTGGATAGGTGTTTGCACAATAGGTGATTTAGGGGGCCTCTAGCAGCTCTCAGAGAGCACTGGGTCTGCCAGGCTGCTCCCAGCTGCCCCCAAGCCACCTCTGAATTGAGCTGAAGATGTTTCCTCCTGCAAAGGTTGCCTTGGTTTCTCCAAGTTGAACACATGTACAGCTACAGCAGTGTGCAAGTCTATAACTTAGTGATTTCCCCCAATAGTTATACGACCACAGGTGTATGCTCAAGTGTTTAACATCTTCATAGGCATCTCACAGAAGGAAAAGTTTTACACTTTGTATCCAAGGACACAGGAAGAGGAGACGCCTAGATCAGTATGCTCCCTTGATCACTGCCATGTAACACTAAAATTTCTAAGATCTCCTGTTTGAAAATATGTTAGAGCCTCATTAGAAACAACAGGGGTCCAGCTGTTCAGAAATATTTACTGTGAAGGCTCCATCGTGGCCATGTAGAAATGTCCTACTAAACAGTCAGGTGCAAGATAGAAATGTGGCAGGCTTGCTCAAAGACATTACAAAGAAGTATCATCGTGCACCTAATTTATGTGTAATGTGGGTATATACCCCTCCAACGTCCAAAGAGTTTGAAGTCACTTAGAACATAAGGCCAAATACATTCCATGTGGATATATTGGGGAAGAGCAGAAAAGAATTGGGTTGGGAATCAAGAAGTAGGTTAGAACAATGTGGCTCTAAGTTTCTCTTTAAGCTTCTCAGAAAAAGCAAGGAGAAGAGAAGAGAAAGCCAAGATGATGACCACCACGTAACTCCCAGTGAAATCAGGTTTTGGTAAGAAACTTGCCCAGTGTCACGTCTTAGGCAATGCAGCAATGGCCACAGGGACCAACCAAGTCCCCCAAACACAACGGCAGTCAGGTCTTCTTTCTCCTCTCTGTATCCACACAGAGTCGAACACATCACTCTTCATCCATCACACTGTCTCAGACGGAAAATATCTAGAGGCCCTTTTGTGTCTGTGGTCACAAAACATGAAGGCCCCTAGGCCTCTTGTCAAAAAAAGGGTAATAACCAGGCTTTATCAATCCTCACAACTAGCCAATACAGGCTAGTCCTGACCGAGTAAGGACTTTAGGATAAAGACAGAGTTATCTGTCAGGGTTATTTCCATGCACTGTCTAATTGTAATGCCATATTTTTAACGGGCTTTCTATGACCCAAGGTGTCTGACAAACGTTGGCATCAACTCCAACTTGTCTTATAATCTTGGTCCTATGTGTATTAAACAAGTCCAAAGATTTTCAGAGGTACTGATTTTAAAAATCATTTATTGGTTTTCCATATCTTTGCACTTCAGAACCCCGTGGCCACACTAGAGAGAATGTCTGTTGGCTAGTCCATTAAATACAAACTTCAGATATTAATAGGAATAGTCACATTATGAAAATTCACAGAATAAAATATTTTTAGACTTCAATAGACGCTCAAGAGGTCTGTCTTCCCAAAGGTGCCTGCTTCTTTTAATTGGACAATGAGAATCGTATAATCCAATCTTTGGTTTATCCAAGCAAGCACAGAGTCAAATTAAATGTCTGACTGAAGTGACAAATTAATCCTGGAAGTTCTGCTTCTTTTTAATTGAGCTCTTAAATGGTTCTGTTTCTACTTTTAATTGTCATGTTACTGTAAAATGCCTCAAAGCCTTTTAGAAATGGCACAAATCATGTATAAATAAATGTATAAAATAAAAATATTTTCTACAGGGGCTTGGATAAATTGTAGGGGGAAACCAATAAATCCATATCAGAGCACAAAAGAAGTCAGAGAATGAAAGTTCCTTGTAACGTTCCACGCATTGCCCCTTGGACAACGCCAGGAAAGATCCAGAAAGCCAAATAATTCACAAATGCCAGAGAAGGAAAAATTAATCTAATACCAGGGAGAATTCAGGGTTTGCTTTTCATTTCAATAATACAGATGTGCGATGCCTAAATCACCTTGTAGATTCAAATGCTCTCAAGTTCCAAGTGGGCAGCGGAAATGAGTGATATGGCAAAAAACCACAGGCAGGTGAGAAGTGCACCTGATGGGGAAATGGAAACTGTGACTCCCCGTCATTCAAATTCAAATTTTTATAAAATATGCTCCAGGGCAAATAAAACACATCTGCTGGTCCTGGTCATTGGCTCAATGGCCACCTTGTGACCCCTGATTTAAATAATGAGTATATTTCACTGCACTCAACTTTCTTAACAGTGGAACTACTGGCATCCGTGCACATCCAGGTGCTGCAGGGACCGAAAGCCATGACCCCTTCAGACAAGTAAAAATGTCCCCTCTCCCAACGTTTCAAACCTGTTGTGCATCCCCGCCCACCCCCACCAGCCCAGGGTGAGAACCGTGTGCCTACTTCCCCGTGGAACTTGTTCCATCTCTTAACATTTCCATATCTTACCTCATATTTTTACTTTTCATGATAATAAAGGTATAACATGGTTTTCAGGATTTTAAGGACAGTGTAACAGGACACCCTTTCCTTTGCCTCACCACTGAATTTGGACGGGAACTATGAAGAGGTTGGCAGGAAATATGAAGATAATGAGGGGAAGAGAAGGCGGAAATGATCAAAGGCAAATCAGAAAAGAAAACGGCAGAGAAAGCATGTGGGGATGGAGGCTGGACCCGCCATCTTTCTTTTGTTACCACCACACAGTTTTTCAAAGCTGTTCTCTTTCACCCTCTTTCATCAACTTGGAACTTTCCCCGAATGCCCAATTTGGGAGACTCTGCATTCTGTATCTTTGGCCCCTAAATAAAGGTAAACCCTGTCTTAATGACCACCATTTATAACACCCAGTCCTACATAATGAAGCCATTGCCAACTCCCGGTCAACAGCCCACACTAACCCCAGGTTGCTGTTAGGGATATAATTAGCTCCTTGAAATGAAAAACTTGGGTAGAACAGATGTACTCTGAAGTCCTTGTACCAGTCAACCCATTTATTATGCCCATTACACTGTGTTGCATTCAGAAATTACTTTAGAATGATCACATGTTATAATATTCTTAGCAAATCTGGAGTAGATTCTCAAAGTAGAGATTTTATTTTTTTCCTGAATGGAGAGTCCTTGCTGCCGATATAACTTAATGGCGGAAACATTCTCCCTGAGGGGGTCATGGCCCTTACATTTTAAAGAAGGTAAGAAGGTCTCAGGGATATGCAGGCTTGAAGCTGTTTGGAGATAAAGTTGTTAGTACAGAAAAGAAAACAAAGTGAGGGTGATGGGATGAGAATTTCCATGTTAGGCCGTTTTGAAAGTTGAAAATAGAGGAAAGTCAGAGACAGATAAAGCAGAGCAGAAGACTTAGGTGAGGGCAGAGGTCCTCATAGAGGTACCAGGCATGCCAGGGAGGGCGAGGGGTCCTCTGAGCCTCACTGGACCTTTAGTATGAAACTTGGCCTTTGAATGTAATGTCTACACTTAACAACCAAAAGGGGAGGATTGCAGAATGAAAGGGTACTAACAAATTCTACAGCCTCAAAAACTGAACTCAAGGTAACTTTGAGAAATGTTCTTTTTAAATAGCTGCACCTTTTATTGATTACAGTATCAACAACTAATATTTATTAACTATGTTCTTAGCACTATGCTGCCCATTTTACATGGATTAGCTTTTTTTCCCCCATCTTCTCAACAATGCTATGTGCACCCTCATTTTACAGCTGAAGAAACTAAGGTGGAGAGGGTTACAGAACTTGCCCCAACTCACATGGGTTTTAAGGGCAGAGCAGGGATTTATGTGAAGGTATCTGGCCTAAATCCCTGCTTTCAACCATTAGCTACCCAGCCCCCTTCCGCATCTGATACTCTGCTGCGCCCTGTCTGCCGAGTCCCCTGACAGCTACCGTGACATGCCAGGAGAGGCCCTAGCAAGCCTGCACCCCCCTCCCTGCCCCAAGCCAGAGCTGTTCAAATCAAAGTGGGCACGTGTCCCCAGTCAGTCCACTCAGATCCTTCTCCCCAAGAATTTGGGATGGGGATAGAAACAACCATTCAGTCTGATGGGACTTTTTTTTTCTGAGAAACTGTCAGTGCAGGGGGCATGAAATGTCTGCCTTGTTTCCTCCAGATCTCGGGAAGCAGAAGGAGAGGAAGGAGTGGACGGACTCAGAAAAGAGATAGAATGGGAGCGATTTCTATTTTCCTGGTAGTTGTCCAGCTCCCCAGTCCAGGTGCTCCTGAGGCCTAGCACCTTCCCTGCCATCAGATTTGATGAAGCAACCTCTACCTTCGTAATAAATACCCTTTTGCTTCAGCTGCCCTGAGTTGGTTTCTGCCACTAACAAACAGTCATAACTAAATGTCACAGCGAGGCCTCCAATCTGTGGTTTCTCTCTCCCCATATTTATTTTACTGTTCTAAGCACTTATCCCTTTCTTCAACATTTTCTGTCTTCTTGCAGTTGAGGCCCCTTTTCTAATCCTGCTGAGATTCAGTCTCAGAATAATAACATCCTCCCAGACTCAGAATAATAACATCCTCACAGGCACCAGCAGACCTCCATCTTCTGTTGGAAAGACCAGCAACAAAATATCTCCAATAAACCCACTGCAAGTTGGAATTCTACAACCAACACTTGAACACTTTATTGTGAATACTCACAGAATGCTCCCATATAGGAACTGAGCAAATAGATTCAGAGCCATCCTCTCGTATGTCTTCCTTTGAAATCCCCCAAATAGCCCTCTTTAGATATCATCTCCTAATGAGTTTGATACGGTTGTAAATATGGAACATATAATAAACATTGGTTTTATGGAAATGGTCCGACAAATAATAACCACCACCACCACCATATTTAATATCATGAATAACCTTTTTCTTTGCAGAGTAGACTTCAATGTTAATGGTATTTGGGTTATTTTGATAGCCTACCAATTTCATTAAAATGGGCTTCCCTTGGAATTCTTAACAAATAATTAAAAATGGCCCCAACAGAAGCTTGATTTCTATATCCCCAAATAAAACTTTCTAATGGGTTGCCTTATTAGAGTGATGATCACAAAGCAACTTCCCCATGACCACTATGTCTTTATGAGGGAGGTGAAGGCACAGATTGTTTTCTCAAGTTTATCTGAGCTTTCGAGAGTAATTGCTATGCCTTGTGGATGATCACAGTTAGAACAAGGAGACTGTCTTTTTTACCCTCCTTGTTTTGCAGACAAAAATGATAAGGCCTAAAGAACAAGGCCACACAATTTAGCGGCCAACATAACATTGCATTCTGAGTCTGCCGAGAGTCTTCATTTAAAGTTCTTGACATTTCACCACTTTAAGCAGGATTTGTAGCTTTATCAATTTCAGAATTTTAAGAAGCAAGCTTACAGTAGAGGAACTCCAGACAGCTCAGAGGAACAGTGAGGAGTAGGGGCGGAGTGCCTGGGCCCTGGGGGAGGGGAGGCGTTCAGGTCCTGGTTCTGCCATGTTCACTGTGCTTTGGGCTTCATTTGTGAAAAAGACAAGGGGAAAGGACTACTGGTTCTAGGGTTTTCCTGACATCCTGAAGAGTCCTCAGATGTCTGTAGAACATCTGGCTTGTCCCCTTTCTCAGGCTCTTGGTAGCAGCTTCTTCTGGCTCTCATGGTCAGCGTATAGAACTGGAAATTCCTATGTTCCTCTTACCACCTGCTTCCTTCAGAGCCCAGGTAGCATGCATGAGATGCCACCTCTAATGGCATTCAAATATCTGTGTCCATGTCAAGAGCTACTTTGTTAACGAGCCTTAGAAATTCACTCCTTCAACTTTTTTCATCTTAACTTTATCTTATCACACTCCGAACAAAGAAATTTTGAACCGAAAGAACCCAGTCATTTGATTTAAGGTAAATATCTTCACAAAAAAATCAGTGCAAATAATTAGTGTATTATGTTTTTTTCACCATGGTTTTAAAGAAGAAGATAAGCCCCTTCCATTTCTCTCTGATAATAAAATACCATCACGAATTCTTACACTCTGGTTTCTGGTATCAATTCTTCCTCCTGTGATAGGTGTTACTAAAAACCTTTGAAGTGCTTGTTTGTACATGCCAGATTTTCTTTAATATACCAACCGATAAATAATTCCACTCTGTAATCTTTCAAAAGAAAAAAGCCATGAAAAATGAAGTGAAAAGCAAAATATGTTTTTTTCCGCATTTCTTCCTTTTTGTCCTAAACCACGGAATATGGCTCGGGAGCTCCCCCTAGTGGAATCTTTAGGGCCATAACTGTGTTGTAAAACTGCAAGAAACTTGGGGATGGAACCCTTAAGTCAGACGATTCGCTTTACATACAATGTGTCTATTGAGAGTCTAATGTGATAAGTATTTGCTTCTTTTTAAGTAGGAGCATCCATGTTTCCTAGGTTATTGTTAACAGGTAGTACTCTGCTAAGATCTCCACCTCATGGAAGGTCGTCCTGTGTTATACTGTAGGCAGGATACCAGTGTTCTTCCCCTTCCCAAGGCCACGTTGGAGAATTATATGATTCTTTTTTTTTTTTTCATATTCACTCTGGGTAAGGAAAAGAAAAGGACTATTGCCAAGGAAAAGTTACTTCTCTCCTAGTTGTTAATTCTCATCAACAACTTGATGGAGAAAGTTGCTGCTGGTCTCTAACATGAGATCCAAACACTCCCAGGTGGGTTAAAGAGGCCTCATAAATTATGCGGACTAATCATGGGGCTCCCCATCTACTTCCCAGGGTCAATACAGCCTGTTTCTGTGCAGCAGACTGGAGAAATCTCAATGATAGCATGTCCTTGTCCAGACAGAACGCTTCTAATCCCTTCTGACCTTGGAATGTAAAATATATGCAGTGCAAGTTAATTCCCACGAGCAGTGCCAACAACAGCCTCGGAATGACTATTGGGAAACTGTTATACACACAGTCCCCACCTCACGTGGCCACCTCAGTGATCTAGAAAGGCATAGAATTCCATCCCTCAACTTTCCATCCTTCCTTCATTCTGTCTGGCATTTTATTTCAGGCACCTGAGTCTATCACCAATTAAACTAGAAAGATTTCCTACTTTCTCACTCCTTGGGTTCAGGCCCTATGGGTCTTTCGTATTTTTGATATGCTGTCTAGAAAGATGGGGACCACTGGGGTTCAGTAGGCACCTCCTGTTATAATTATGCTCCCTGATAGGCTAGGTGTTAATTCATGACATCATATTTGGTAAATAAATCCTTACTGAATTTAATGCAATAGCATTTAATTTATATACTAGCTGTTCTTTATTATAAAAAAAACACTCAATAATCAGTTAGTGCTAAAAACTGCTCTCTGTGATAGATAAATCTGTGATGGCTCATACAAATCAATGATACAAATCTATGCCTCAAAGTCATCTGAGGCTCTGTGCAGCCAAATTCAATATTATTTTCATGCCATATTTCAGTTTTTATCCAGGACATGTGATAAGGTGATTGCATCAGCAGCCCTGCCTCTTCCCCCTTCTTTGCTCTGTAATTCTGCAGTGTTCTCTCATCTGGCCTTGGCCAGGTAGCTGCTTTGGCTAGTAGGACATTAGCAGACCTGGCTTAAGCAGAGGCCTAAAAAAGTCTTGCGTGTTTTTGCTTCCTCTGTTACACCTCTACCAGCACCATGAAAATACATCTGGCCAGGTAAGCCTGTTAGAACGTGAGAGGCACATGGCACAGTCACTTGTGTCACACCAGCCAAGTATCAGACACGCAGTCAGACCATCTGATACCCAAAGTATGACCCAGCAGGGCCAAGCCTATAGCCCTGACCTGCAGGCTCCTGGGCTACGATTGCCCTACTGAGTTTTGTGGTGGTTTGTTAAGCAGCATTATCGACACAACAGACTAATAACAGAGGGCGCACACAGTACGTTTGGAAATGGCCCAGAGAGCTCTGATTGGACAATCATGAGCTGTGAACAAAGAATAGCTACTATTTAGAATTTAGGAAGATGAGAGCCAGAGGGAACATAGATGAGAAAGTGCCCCATGCTGAGTATAAGGTGACATTTTAAGGGAGGAAGTGGGAAGGATGTAAACTCAAACAAGGCCAGAATAAATATAAACATGCTTAGCTAATATGTATGAAGGAAGGATGTCCTGATGTCAGGGTGGCTACCGCAGAGGGGCTGCTCTCATCCCATTTCAATGTAATGCAGTGATTAACCAATAAGGAATTGCGAGTGTGATTATTTCCTCCACTAGGTCTCTATCTTCTTAGCTGTAAAAGGAAGGGTAGACTGAAAAAAGTTCTGAAGCTCTAGCCGTATGCCCCATCATTCTATTATTTGAGTTTACTGACTGTTTTGCAATATGATCCTTAAAGGTAAGTGGTCATGCCCACAATCGCTGTAGGCAAAGGGAAAGCAGTGTCTGTAGCAGGGTCCCGCCCTGCTCTAAATGTGCCCATGCTGGAAAAAACGTCATGATAATCATGCTAGCATGCGGTTGGCATAACTGGTCAGGGTATTCAGAGTACATGTCTCATTCAGGAGACATGGATGTCTAGATGTTTCTGCAGGGGAAAAAGTGAAGGAACTGCAGTTAGACTAGGGAAACATGGGCAAACTTCCTGCATGTTGATCATGCCAGGGGTCTCTGGACAGGATTAGGAAAGAAGATACTGGAAGATGTGAATGTCCCTCCACTACCCTTAACTTCCCACACCGATAAATGTATTTACTCTTCCTCCACTACATACTGTGTAGGATGCCACTGCCCTTCGGATGATTTAAGGAGTATGTGTGTGTTTGTGTGTGTGGAGGAATAAATGAACTTCCGGGACAGCATTAACTGTCTGCTGTGTCTGGGGACAGGGAGGAAAGTTCCATCACCGAATGTCTTATTAGCTCTAACTAGACAGCTCCCTGTGGCCAGGGACTCATCTCATTTTTCTACACCTGTAGCATCCAAGCCCAAGGGAAAGAGCACTGTAGACCCTCAACAAATGTGGGGGTCCTTGGAACAATGTTCCCATTCCTTTGAGGCAGAGAACTTTCAATCCAGCCTTGTTTATGTGGAGATAAAAGGTTTAGAATTTTTTCCTCTATCTAATACGGCATGATTTTTTTAAAAATCTAATGAATGTTTAAAAATAATGGCCTATTTCCTTAGAGAACTAGCTACTCAGTGCCTCGTTTCCAGCCATCTTTATCACTTCGTGCATTTCTATGACACTTCTCCATCTCAAAGCCTAATGATTATAAACGAGAAGCTTAATGATTTAGAATTAACTACACAGACGGTAATTAGATCTCTCTCTCTTCCTCACAAGTTCTGTAATGATCAAAATATATTTTCTTGAAGAGGGCTGGTAGGAATTCTAATGTTTGCTCTGTTTATTGTCAACTTTGGGTCAGGCAATTCAAGGTAAATGGATGACAGGTGAATAGGTGGTAGAGATGTTCTCTCTAAATACTCCCTTTCCCTGCCAGCTGGACTTTTCCATCTTCCTCCCCAGTTCTCTTTCTCCCATTCTTTTTTTTTTTTGAGACAGAGCCTCAAGCTATCCCCCTGTGTAGAGCACTGTGGCATCACCGCTCACAGCAAGCTCCAACTCCTGGGCTCAAGCACGTCTTCTGCCTCAGCCTCCCAAGTACCTGGGACCACAGGCACCCGCCACAACACCCGGCTATTTTTTATTTTTTTTTTTGACTAGGGACACCCGGCTATTATTTATTTATTTATTTATTTGGTTGCAGCCATCATTGTTGTTTTGGCGGGCCCGGGCTGGATTTGAACCCGCCACCTTAGGTGTATGTGACTGGCGCCTTAGCCACTTGAGCCACAGATACTGAGCCCTTTCTCCCATTCTTTACACTGCCTCCTTATGTCACTTCCACACAGTGCTCCCTGGGGCTCCTCATTCTCACTGATTCTCAGCTTGGAGCAGGGGTGAGGGGGAAGAATCAGAGAACCCACATTAGTACCTATAAATAATAATGAGAGCTGTGATAACAAGTAATCAAAAGAATACCCCTCCTTGAGGGGATATTATGTATCCAGCATTTTCCTAAGAATTTCACATATATTTGTTTATTTTATCTTCACAATAATTTGCCAAGTTTTTTATTCCCAAGTTATAGATGTTCAGAAAGACTATTCTTTGTTTTTAAGAAAATAAAAGATTATTCTTTTGGAGTCAGATATGCCACATTTTCCGGAGCATGCAGCTGCAGTATTAGAATAGTTCTTACAAGGTATTGGAACTGCAGAGGATGTGTCTCATCTTAACATAGGATGAAATGGCTTCAGATACCAAAGAGCTACTTCAGGTAAAAGAAATCCTAACTACCGGGGCAATAAGACACACAGATTCTATATAGTATGGCCATTGAGATGTGCAGTGCTATCTGCATGATGGGTGCTTTAAAAGTAATTGCTGAATAAATGACATGGTTGTGTGAATATGTTTTCATCCAGCAAAATGCTGGAGCTGATGAAGGGAAATGGAATTTCTAGAGAAAGTTTCCGCTTCCGACATCCCAATACTGTGTAATTTAGAACAAGATTAGACTCTTGCCACCGTGCAACTGTTAGTACAAAGGCTTGTATTGTATCACTTTGCCAATATGTTTTGTATCAAAATATGAAGAGCTAAAATACACATGTAATGAGGTCTTTCCATCTGTCATGAAAGGTTAAGCACGGCTTAGTGGTTAAGAGCTTTTGTTTCCACTCAGGTTCCCTCGCTTATAATCTGTGTGACTTTGGCCAAGTTATCTAACTTCTAAGCTTTTCTTTCCTCACTTACAGAGGGAGAAGAAACAGCATCACAGAGATCTCAGAACTAAAGGAGAAAAAGGCACATAAAATACTGAGCAACTGACACGTTCAGGACAGTAAACATGACTATCAGTAATTAAAGATGAAATAAGATACTGCCAAGGTAAATGGAGATAAAATTGTATTTCATAATCTTAAAAACCCTTAAGTGGTTTCTTAAACCCTTACTACAAGTTAAACTTGCTCTGTACCATGCTTTTCCTACACCCAGAGACCTAACTTCTCTCTATTCCCCTGCTGGATCCCTGCAACCTTTACCTACGTTAGCATTCATCAGATGTTAGTGAAAACAAACCCAGGTTGAATTCAATCGTGGATACCACACAGTCTATTTAGTGCCTCATTCTTCTGTCACTAAAGTATTCCTTTGAAACAAAAGCAAAATCAAGATAAAATATAAGAAAAATGAGACCTGTTCCTTTTTCATATGATTACACATATAAATGCTGTCTTTTACTATTTCCTTTTCTTTTCTTTTTTTTTTTGCAGTTTTTGGCCAGGGCTAGGTTTGAACCCACCACCTGTGACATATGGGGCCAGCGCCCTACTCCTTAGAGCCACAGGTGCCGCCCTCTTATACTATTTTCTAAGAATAGCCTTGTGATCCTTAAATATCTAGGAAGCTATGCTAGGTTATAACACTAAGCAAGCTAATGAATAAAAGGTCCGTACAAACATATAAAAACGTAGCAGCAAGTTAGGCCAATACTGATCGGAAAAGGTGGTATTCCAGGAAAAGGTCAATGCAGTACAACAATTTGTGTTAGATAAATAAGAGCATACGTTCTGGCTGCAATTCAAAACCTTTCCCCTCAGTGTGACACAAGGATGGATGATGTTTATATGCACAATATACTTCCTTGAGTGGAGAGATAAAGTATGCCAGGGTGTGTGTGGAATTTCTAGGGAGCTAGGTACAATTTTGTTACCTTTTTCTCTCATTCAAGAGATGGTGTATCTGAGCGCCATAATTGTGAACGCTTATGGATAGCCTGGAATTTATTCTAACTGTGTAAGTAATCACTCTTATTGATACTTTATCATTCATAATATGTTACTTAAAACATATCATATTTCTTGAAAGGATTCAACCTTATATGAATTCTCCACACATTAATCTATAAATTTAATGCAATTTCAATGAAAATACCTAGCTCTGGGTGAGAGATTACATAGTAAATTCTTAGTAAACACTGAAAATAGATAAGCAATAATAGATAAAAAATTCTAGGGAAAAGTAGAAAAGATAAAAAAATTCTAGTGATAACAATAGACCTTTCAGATTTTAAAATCTGTTTTATAGGAATAATAATCAAGAAAGTAAGGCACTGATGCTTAAAAAGATAGAAAATCAATAAACCAGAATACAGTAATCTCTCCATTATCCAGCACCCATGGAGATCGGTAGATTCCAGATAAACATAGTTTCAGGTTGCTTGAGAGTCACTATTAAAAAATAGGCCTAATTCTACAATCCAGACCATGCCATACCCACACCATGCCATAAACTCTGTACTAACTTGATATCAATATTGAAATACACAGGGTAGAGCAAGATGGAGAATTAGAAACAAACCCAGACTAGCCATTGGGAGGCAGGGGAACTAGAACTCCAGCCACCTCTGGTTGGGGGAACTTACAGGGAAATAAGTCCCCATTCCAAGGGCACAGTGAAGCAATAGTGGACTCCAGGAGCTGGCAAGAGGTCTGGAACTAAGGAGAACTGCCACAGAAGGAAAGTGCTTATGTACAAGCAGGGGCCTGCTGACCAGCCCTCAGGTGGTCTGGGGACAGGAAAGCAGTGTGTTTCATTTTATTAATTTTGGATAAACTGCTCCAGTGAGTAGTTTAACTGCTTAAAGGAGTGAGGGGACTTCAACAGCGTCCAGCCACTGAGATTGAATACTGGGTACAATGGTTCTCCCATCAGCTTGGCTGCTAACTGGGTACTGCCATTGTGGGAAGGCCACACTAGAGGAACAGTTCACTGGATCCTAGTGCACAGCTGGCTATGGCGCACATACTGAGCTCAGGCGACCATCCTTAGGGTGAACTGAGTAGATCCTATATCCCTGAGATGGCTGTATTGTTGTCAGGGGACACTGATTGATGTGTCTCCTAAGGAAGGACCCCAATCACATAGGAACTGAATGACAAAGTGAATAGGCCTGGACCGAGGGCAAAGAAGTCAGGAAGATAGGACTCAATCTCCTTTGCAACTAGAAAGTGCCTTCTAGCTTCCATTTTATGTATAGCAAAAGCAGTGTGTGCGTTCTGTGTCTCCTAACAACATAGCACCACTGAGTGTCCAGGTGTCCAGGCAATATATCGCAATATCCATAAAAATAACACACACACACATACACATACACACACGTCTTCCATTTTTTGCTCCTTTTCACAATTTTTTTCTTAGTTTTTTTTTTTTCCTTTTCTTTGTTGTTATGGTTGTTGTTATTTTTGGTTTTGTTCTTTTTGTCTGGTTGTATTTGTATTTTTTCATTCAACCTTCAATAGCAAGGGCTCTTACATTTTTGATATATTTTTCAGCTCCTTTTATTCTTTCTTCCTTTTTTACTTTCCTTTTTTTCATTCTTTTGTTAGAGATTTTTCTACTTTTCTCATCTTTCCTGCATAAATTTCTCATACAACATTTAAGATATCCCTTTTTTCTTTTATCATTTATAACTGTACTTTTAATTTTCTTTATCTATTTTTATTTTTATTATTTTTCTTCCTTTTCTCTGAGTGCTGTAGTGTCAAGGACTTGGTCTAGCTAGGGGAATCACAGCATTGCTCTGTTTAAAGGAGGCCATGACATCACAGTCTAGGACATCTTTCTAGTTTTGGCCTTTGGGAGATGGTATTGGTAGGTCCCTACTGCGACCTACTCCAGATTTTTTTTTTCTATTCCTATTTGGTGGAGGTGAGGTCTTGCTTTTTCCCAGGCTGATAAGGAGCTCCTGATTCCAAGGGACCTGCCCAGCCTAGCCCCCAAAGGCCTACATGTGTGGTTGTGGTCATAACACCCTGTTGATCACACCTTTTTTCCTGTCACTCTCTTTCTCTGTTTCTGTCCTTCTTCTCTACAATTCTTTTCCTTCACCCCATCCATCTTTTATTTTCTTTTTTCCTCTTTATCTTTTTTTTCTCTGTCTCCCCTCTTGCTATTTACCCTGGTATTCATTTCTGGCCTCACATCAAAAGGCCACTTCAACACTTAAGCTCTGAGACAAAGTAATTTAAAGTGAAGGAGGTAGGAAGAAGGGAAAAGTAAGGAAAGGGAGTGAAGACAAAAAAACACAGATGAGGAAGAAGCACAGAAAAATTTTGGCCACATGCAAAACCAAAACAGCAACCCCCAAGGGACCTTGAGGCAGCTACCACAGATGATTCCACCTACAAATAATTAGTGGAAATCACAGAAAGGGAATTTAAAATATGGATAGTAAAAGCATTAAAGCAAATTGATGAGAAAGTGGAAAAAAAGAACCAAAAATTGGACAAAAGATATAAAGAATCTAGAAATGATATGGCAGAGCCTAAGGCATTGAAGAAGTCAATTAGGGAACTTAAAGATTCAGTAGAAAGTATCAATAGCAGATTAGACCAAGGAGAAGAGAGAATCTCAGAGCTAGAAAATAAAGCTCTTGAGTCCACCCAGGTAGTTAAAGAGGTAGAAAAGAGGGAGAAAGCAAAATATTCACTCAGAGAATGATGGGACTTCACAAGGCATTCAAACATATAAATTATAGGGATCCCAGAAGGGGAAGAAGAACATCCCAAAGGAATAGAAGCCCTACTGGAAGATATCATAAATGAAAGATACTCCTTTAGAGGGACATTGAACCCTAGATCATCTTAACACAAATAGACCATCTCCAAGACACACTGTAATGAACCTGTCCAAAGTTGAGACAAAAGAAAAATTTCTGTAAGCAGCCAGGAGTAAAATTCTGCAAGTAGCCAGGATCTACAGACACAAATCCACCAGAGTAATAGCAAACTTTTCAGATGAAACTTTCCAAGCCAGAAGAGAATAATCACCTACATTTAACCTTCATAAACAAAACAATTTTCAGCCCAGAACTCTATATTCTGCTAAACTAAGCTTCAGAATCAATGGAGAAATCAATTCTTTTACTAATATGCAAACATTGAGGAAATTACAACAAGAAAGGTCAAACTCTCACTCTTTGCTGTGATATGATCTTATACTTAGAGAACCCCAGAGATTCAACCACAAGACTCCTGGACATGATCAAGAAAGACAGTAACATCTCAGAGTATAAAATCAATGTCCACAAATTCGTATTCTTTGTATATACCAATAACAGCAACACTGAGAAAGGTAATCAAAGATATGCTCCTTTCATGGTAGCTTCAAAGAAAATGAAATGTCTAGGAATATACTTAACAAAACAGGAGAAGTACCTCTACAAAGAGAATTATGAAACCTTGAGAAAAGAAATGGCAGAAGATACAAACCAATGGAAGAACACATCTGCTCTTGGCTGGAAAGAATCAACATTGTTAAAGAATCTCAATACCCAAAAGAAATCTACAGATTCAATGCAATCCCCATTAATATACCAACATCATACTTGGAATAACTGGAAAGAATAGTTCTTCATTTTATATGGAAGAAAAAAAATATCTTATAGCCAAGGCAATTCTTTATTTATTTTATTTATTTATTTATTTTGAAACAGAGCCTCAAGCTGTCACCCTGGGTAGAGTCCTGTGGCATCATAGCTCGCAGCAACTTCCAACTCCTGGGCGTAAGCGATTCTCTTGCCTCAGCCTTCTGCGTAGCTGGGACTACAGGCACCCACCACAATGCCCAGCTATTTTTTGATTGTAGTTGTCATTGTTATTTGGCAGGCCTGGGCTGGATTTGAACCCGCCAGCTCTGGTGTATGTGGCTGGGACCTGAGCCACTTGAGCTACAAGCGCCAAGCAAGGGCAATTTTTAATAATAAAAACAAAGCTGGAGGCATCACCCTACCAGACTTTAAGCTATATTGGAGGTCCACAGTAATAAAAATAGCATGGTATTGGCACAAAAATAAACATAGACATATGGAACTGAATAGAAAACTAAGAGATAAAACCAGTCTCTTACAACCACCTGATCTTTGATAAACCAAACAAAAGCATACACTGGAAAAAATAGTCCCTATTCAATAAACGGTGCTGGAAGACTGAATGACTGAAACTGGACTCCCACATCTTTCACCACTTAAAGGTGAATACAAGATTTAAAGATAAGAGATGAAATGATAAAAATCCTAGAAGAAAGTATGGGAGAAACTTGGAGGATGTTTGCTTAGGGAAAGATTTTATGAAGAAGACTTCTGTGCCAATTGTGACAACAACAAAAGCAAACAAATGGGACTTAATTAAACTGAAAAACTCCTAAATAGCTCAGGATACCACAATCAAAGCAAATCGACAACCTTCAGAATGGGAAAACATATTTGCATGTTATGAGTGTGACAAGGCTTGATTACTAGAATCTATAGAGAACTCAAATTAATCAACAAATAAAGAGCAAACAATCCCCTCTATCACTGGGCAAGAGACGTGAACAGAACCTTCACTGAAGAAGACAGACAAATGACTAACAAACATATGAAAAAAATGCTCATCATCCCTACTCATCAGAAAAATGCAAATAAAGCACCCCGAGATATTACCTAACTCCAGTAAGATTAGCCCACATCACAAAATCCCAAAGATGCAGATGCTGGCATGGATATGGAAAGAGGGGATCACTTTTACACTGTTGCTGGAACTGTAAACTCATACAGCCTCTTTGGAAAAAAGTATGGAGAATCCTCAAATTTGACCTCCTATTTGACTCTGCAATCCCATTAATAGGCATCTACCCAGAAGAAAATAATCATTTTATCATAAAATGATTGCACTAGTTTTTTTAATCCCAGCTCAATTTCTAACTGCCAAGATGTGGAAATAACCTAAACGTCCATCAACCCCAGAATGGATTAACAAACTGTGATGTATGTATGCCATGGAGTGTCTTTCAACCATAAAAAGATGGTGACTTTACATCTTTTATATTAACCTGGATGGAGTTGAAGCATATTCTTCTCAGTAAATGATCACAGGAATGTAAAAGCAAATGGTATTGAGCAGCGTACTCCATACTAATAAAAAACCAGTAGAAAATCTGACACACACCCACATAGGAGTAAAACTCAGGTCGATTCAAGTTGAGGGAGGGGGAGAGGTGAAGAGGCGGGCATTGGTGTGTTCCCATTTAAAGGGCACAAGGTGCGGGGGGCAGGGCACATCTCTGAGGTGTGAGATGTAACTCCAAGATGGACTCTACCTAACAAATTCAAAGATTGTGACTTTGTTGTTTGTGCCCTCCCATTAACCTGAAATTAAAATATATATATTGCAATATCCTAACGAAAGCAAATTAAGACAAAGACAAACTTCACTTAAAGTTTTTCTGTATTACACCAGTGTATCTACGGAAATAGTGTCACAGTATTAGGTAATCTCATAGCACTAAGCAGACTTAATTTATCCAACTGGGCATAGGATACCAAGCAGGTGGGACTGTAAGTCCCCGTAAACCATACGACAGTACTGTATGTATATGCGGTTCAATAATACACTCCATTTTTTAACCCCAGAGCAACACAGTAGAGTATATACAGAGGATGGCCAGTTGGAAATCCACTCACAGTCAGATAAATAGAGTGGACTGTGTGATCAAAACGTCCACAGAAAGCACAGGGCAGCATAACAGCAGCAGTAGGAAGAAAGTCCATACCCAACGTGACCAGCCAGGAAAGCAGTAGAGGTCCAAGATGTGGATGTTTTGGGGTGTTGAGAACACATGGGGCTGTGGGAGCGACACACAAAGAGTGGGGTACTGATGGCAAATAGAACCAAGTTTGCACTCTGATATTTTGAGGGGGGCTGGTTGCTTGAGAGTGCTATTTCCTTGACTTCCTGATAATGGGGGTGTATTGTGTATTATTCAGGATGGGCTCACATAACTATGTGAAGATGGTATATGGCAAAGATTGTATTTCAAACCAGTGGGCAAGAGATTATTTATTCAACAAATATTCCTATAGGAATATCTGGGTATCTATTTTATGGGGGGAGGTGGGAAGTGAGGTTATAGACTTAAATGACAGCTTTTATACCAGAAATTGGAGACAGATCAAACAATTCATCGAGACACAAACACCTAACTACTTGAAGAAAACAAAGGGGAAATTTTAATTCAGACTGAGAAAAGCCTTTCTAAGAAAAACCTACATTTTGCAAAACAAGGACTTGATAACACCGATTAGATGAAAGAAAATATGCCTAAAAAAAAAAATCTTACCCTAAACAAATGAAAAACTGGGTAAGATATTTATAACTCACCTGACAAAGGACTAATCTCACTGACATAGAAAGAGATTTTGCAACTCAATAAGAAAACTCACAAAGACAAAAGATGTGAAGGCCATTTGCCAAAAGGAATAGAAATGGCTCTTAAACAAATTTAAAGATGCTTAGCCTTACGTACACTAAGAGAAATGTGAAGGAAAACTACAATGAGATATTATTTTTTTTGCCTATCAAAATGGCAAAGATCAGATTAGATGGTTTGTAGAAGGAAAAACGCTTTCCCAGTAGCGTCTACCTGGAACCTTGATTCAGCCACACAGTAGGAAGTAGCAACCGGAGCTCAAAACAGGCCTGAGTGGGCGCTGCTGATAAAGTCGTCTGCAGGGAACTGGGAGAAAAGTGTTCTCTGAATAGACAGAACACCCAATCATGGACTGCTGGCTCCCTTAAGATGCAGTTATTATTATTATTATTTTAAGGTTAAAGGTTTTTTATTGAATCATATTTGAGCAAAGGTAATTTCTTTGGAGAGTTAATCAACTGTGGTTCAAGTAGATTGCTTTTTAATTTTTTTAAATTCACCTTAATATGAGGGCACAGATGATTAGGTGACATTGTGTTTGTTAGGTGGAGTCCAAGAGCCAGTGTGACCCTCACCCAGGAGGTGTGCCCTACACCCCTACACTGTGCCTGTTAGCAGGGAGCACCCCAATCCCCCTCTGTCTTCCCCTCCCCCCTCCCTCCTGAGTTTGTATTTTTCTCTTGTGTGGGTGTATATTTATTTGTCTACTGGTTTCGTATTAGAATTGAGCACATTGGATATTGGCTTTTCCATTCTTGTGATACTTTATGAATACAGCGATCTTCAGCTCTATCCAGGTGAATATAAAGGTGTAAAGTCTTCATCTCTTGTACGTCTGAGGAGTACGCCATGGTATGCATAACCCAGGGCTCGCTAATCCATTCGTGTGTTGATGGGCCCTCAGGTTGATCCCACATCTTGGTGACTGTGAACTGAGCAGACATAGTTCTTCTTTGTGGTATTTATTTTAGTGACATGTTGGGAAAGATCGTGTTACAGCAGCTTGTAGTGTCTGATGTTAGCCAAAGAAGGCCAATGACGGTGACTTGGTGATGCTTGCCTTTGGGATTAGCTAGCTGCACACACACACACTGGGACACATTCCGAACCAGCAGAGTAGGGGCCAGAGCAGAAGGGTTGGGATGTCAGGCTCAAGGACCCAACAGATACTGATCTTCTTCATATTAAACTATCCCATTTCAGTCTAATTCATGATATAAACTCCAGGAAATTCTTGAATTATAACTGGAAATCTCAGTTCACGAGACATTAGGATTTCCTTCCTATGCCTATTGCTGTTCCTGGTCCCATTTCGTGCTATGAAATTAGAGAAAGACTCTTGTCATCACGTGGGGACAGCCAGTAGAGAAATTTACTTCCTCTTCTCACTTCCCAGGGAGGGCAGAAGTGGCCACACCCTGCTCCTGAGTGAGTGGAAAGGAAGAAGCAGCCTCTCCAGACCACCCTCCACGGTGGATATCAGGGAGGGTCACAGGGATGGGCTTCTGACTTACAGCTGGGCCTCACGCCAGCAGACGAGTGCAAGGCGGCCTCAGAGCATGCCCCAGAATGCTTGCGCGTTGAGAAATGGGAGAGCGGAGTACAGCAAAATGTTCCCATGGGCCCAAGAATGACGCAAACCTGCCCCAGACTGTTAGCAGCCGTGGTGAGGATTTGCCGTCAGGACAAGGAGGGGTGTAAAACACGTGGACAAATGCCTGAAGTCCAGACTATGTCATCTTTCCAAATCCAGCATTCCTAGATAACAAGCAGGACCAGAGAGCCCCGTCCTTGGTAGCCTGATGCAAGCCTCCCCGTACTGGATACAATTCCAGGGAAAGAGAGTTAGCTTTAGTTACCTAGCAGATTAAAATCTCAAAACAGAAAATAGCTTTAGTTATAGAATAAAAATAAGGAAAAGTTTATTTCCGATACACTTAGGCTTATGGATTAAAATGTGTTCAAGTACAGATATTTGGGAAGGAAGGTTCCGACTAGAAGGGCATCAAATTCTAAGTTCTGTGTAGTTTACTCTGTAAGTCCAGAGACTCTGGAAGTTTCTGAACATTTTCTCTGCCTCGTTGTTATCTAAAGTGAAAGCTGGCCGTACAAGGGACTGTAACTTCTACCATCGCATTTTAAACGCTATTGGTTAAATATTGCAGATGCCTCTTCACCTTAAAGCAGCGGTTCTCAACCTGTGCGTCACGACCCACAGGAACTATATTAAAGGGCTGCGGCATTAGGAAGGTTGAGAACCACTGCCTTACAGGGAGATGTGACAGCTATCGCCAGGTGCTGGTTCGTAAGCTGAGTCATTGCTTCACATTCAGTTTGCGACAAACAGATCCCAGAACTGTGGCTTGAAGCATCCCAGACTCCACTTTCCCCAGGAGGCCCTACGGGTTGATTCCAAACACATGCTCTGTATTGGCATGTGCAAATTCCACAGAACACTGTCTTCTCAGAAAAGATGGAAACGAAGTTGATTTTCACTGTTAAAGGATGACTTTAAATTCCCACTGTTGGAGACCATCGTGGAGTTTGGTGTTTGTTTTTTCCAGGGCTTTTTTCTTTTTAAATTTTAAGGGTGTCCACTGTTCAAATCACGGGTTCACTTAGACCAAGAATTCTCTTTTGCTAGTGATTGTAGATTATTATTCACTGTCACCGGTGGGATGCTGCTAAATGCTTAACAATCGGTTCTTTGGAAGGAAAAGCCCTGATTTGTGGATTTTTATGGAGTAAATGTTTACAAACAATTTCAAGCTACCAATGAGGTCTCTGAGCTCAGAGTTCAGAAGAGATACTCAGTAGCACAGTCTTACGTTGTATTTCTGCCATCCAGATATGACATACATATGTAAATAACTTTAAGAGTGTGAAGAATAATACAATTATGAAGGAATGAATTTTTGGCATTTATTAACTTTGTTTTTATATAATTTTTGTGTTTGTATGCTTATATAATCTAATTTTAATAATGGTTATGTTTGACATGTAGTTCACAAAATTTTCTGAAACGTTAATCATTTGGTTTTAAGAGTTAATATGAGTTAGGCCCAGACTGAAGCTGACTGTACCCTGGTCTCTAGGATGCTGATTGCTGCTCAGTCGGAAGGCATTTTGCAAATGTTTGGTGAATTAGTTAGTGCATTAATTAATAACTAACTATCAGAGTCTAACATTTTTTCAAATGCAAATACAAGAAAAGACTGAGGTTTGTTTGTTTAACTTCAAATAAAGGGGTAATCCCTACATTAAAAACCAAAAAGACAAATATGAGTGAGGCAAAAATTCTGTTTTGTTGGCCTCCATAATTAATCAACTGGTATACTTCTGCTGATGTGCGTAGGCTGCTATGCAACATCTGTGTAGCTCAGCAAGATAAAATCACCAACTATGGGCCAGGCTCTTAGCCTTCCTCGACTTACTGACTCAACAAAAAGGAACATCTGGAAAAAGGACGCAGGAGGAGCCTTTACTGGTACCAGCGTTGTGTTTTATTTTTAAAGTTGAACCCAAGATTTACAGGTGTTCGATTTAGTATCATGCTACCTAACTTCATGTAGCCACTGGGTACTGGCTAGGAGCATGGATAAAGGCCTGACAGCCTGGATTCAAATCCTAGCTCTTCACATCCTAGCTTTTGACTGTTCTTGTGAGCTTTGGCATGGTACTTATTCTCCCTGGGCCTAAGTCTCCTCCTGGGTGTGCGTGAGGACTGACTAGAGTGTTTAGAACATAACACAACATAGGCAAACTATAAATATGAGCTCTTTTATTATTGTTAATTATCATGCACTGTATTAAAAGAAAGAAAAAAGTAAGGCCATCTTTAAGAACCAAAAGTTGAACTGTGTAATTATTGTAACACCTTCTAATCCTGAAAAGTATTATTATCTACATATATTGGCCGAATCTGAGCCTTCCAAATCCACCTGGCAATATCTCTACGCGCTCACCCCAGGACTGGGCAGAAATGCCCCAGTGTGTTTCTACCCCACTGTCAGCTTCTCCTTAACTGCTCAAGTGCCTTCTTGGTTCATTTTCTTATCACCGGCCCTGGCTTCACTGGCCCTTTTGTGGCTCTCCACCATAGACCACTGTCTCCATCTAGCCAAGGAATAGGTGGCCTGGAGTTGGGTTTCCCATTTCCACTGCCAACTTCTGTGAGGGACCCCAGGTCTCAGGTCTCCACTGTTTCAGAGAGCACTGCACCTCCTGGGACCCCCATTGCACTGGACCCCCTTCTCTGAAAACGGATAAGAAAAATATACCTAAAATGTGAATACACGAGTATCTGCAGACTGGAGATAGTTTTAGCTCTGGAAAGACTTTAAGGTAACGGGAAATAAACAGGTAAAGCATTAGACTAAAATCAGGGTTAATGAAATTAAGTAAAATTTTGCTTATATAGTGTCTGGCACTTAGTAGGTACTCAGTAATTAATACCTGTTCTGGGACACAAGAAAACGAAATAATAAATAGGTCACTTCTTTCAAGCCTCACTAAATAATTTGTTATCTACAGGTAATATTAGGAGGTTGTATCAGTTGGTACCAAAGTCAACTCTGCCTCAAAAAGTCGTTACATATTTTCTTTTAGGCTGAAGTCTAATTATACACAAGGCCCAGAGATAAGAAATAGCAGCCTTACTGAGTCAGTTCAAAACTGTTAAAATTGTTATTTGTAACTTTTCCCACCAGAGGGCGGAATATAAAAGCCAATGGCTGCTGAGGCGCCAGCGCACTGTTCACCCTTAAGTGTGTGATTGTTTCATTCTGTTGGTTTTGGAACGGAGTTGCAGCTTCCTAGGTGGTGACAGTTGCCCCCTCCTGTTTAACATCCATTTTAATGTAATCCACACTTCATTCTTCACGTTTAGAGTTTGCTTGACTCTGAAATGTGAAAATAATTTTACCAAAATGGCTTTTCACATCTGCTTATGGGAACAGATCTGTTTTTAGAACTCCAGCTTCTCTTTCCAACAGGCAAAAAGACTGTAACTCTAAAACAATCTTGAAGTTTAAACTTATAATAATACACCCCGGTGTCTTTAAGTGCCATTAAAATCTGGCTTCCATTCTGCATGGGTGTTAGTGGTTAAAAAGCACAGTAGTGATTTTGTCCGAGTATTTTGGGCCAGGCATCTAGCCTGTGTGTATATATGCAAATCCTTGGGACAGTAATGAAACAGCCGTCCTTATCATGCTAAATAGAATCCATTGCCCTCAACATTTAAATGTATGCTGTATAAATCTAAACTAACCCTGGCTTCCTAGCCTAATGTAGTATTCTCTCCTTTCCTGATCTGTGTTTAAAATATTGGCAGTTTGACAGAATTTTAATACACACGATAAAACTCTGTATTATGGTGTTCCTACAAGAGAATCCATATAAAAGTTGTTACTGACAGTGGGCCAGTGGTGGAATTTTTCCTCCATGTACTCAACCCACATCTTCAGGGTATTTACTCTTAGTATCGTGATGTCCTCGATAGTGACTTAATGGCTCATACGGTGGAGTTACAGAATAGTGAGGAAACATTAACTCCGAACAGCAGGCAGGCGATGAAAACAAACTCTAAAGCATTATAAAATTCCTTCCTTCCTAAAGGATATAATTTGTAACATTTTTACCCCTTTTGTTAAGAGGAAGAGGGCAGGCAATATTACCATTCAAAATAAAAGCTATTTCCCATAACCATAACTTCTTCTGTAGACTAATGGATTTTTATAAACTATCCAATTGAAGAAAAAAGACTAACATGGAGGCTAATAAAACAAAAAGTCTTATAAATAGTATTAGATGTTAAAGCTTTAAAAATCAGAAAGAATCTACAAAGGTTTTTTTTTTTCTAGATCAGAATTCTTTTCAACCACAGTAATATTCTAAAAAAAATTCTATTTCCCTTTCAGTATGAATGTATTTCACACATAACCTTGGATGGAATGCTGCTTCAATAAAGGAAAGTGTATTCCTTCAGATGTTTGTTATTTTAGAAGGACTCCAAATTTTGAACACTTCTTATTATTAAAAATTTTGTAAACTTACTTAAGGGAGTGCTCAAATATATTCTCAATATAAAATTACTTTGAGAGGAAGCAAAGAATTTCTAACATTCAGGAGCTGAGTATCTGTTCGGTAAAGGATACCTTAATTTTGTTTCCTCTTCCCTACCTCCTTTCTCTTTTGGAAACACTGGCTTGATATTGAAACCTCTATCAGAGAGATTGTGCCTGAAACCCAGTTTTACTGGGCCCCTCCTGGAAAACAGTCATTTCTTTTAAAACTGGACAACCAAACTTACCTGAAGCTCAGCTGCCTCAAATAAACTAAGGAAAGCTTGAGGCAGGAAGAAATATAGCCTATTCAAAAAAATTTTTTTGAGACAGAGCCTCAAGCTGTCGCCCTGGGTAGAGTGCTGTGGCATCACAGCTCATAGCAACCTCCAACTCCTGGGCTCAAGTGAGTCTCCTGCCTCTGCCTCCCAAGTACCTGGGACCACAGGTGCCCACCATAACGCCTGGCTATTTTTTGGTTGCAGCCGTCATTGTTTGGCAGTGGGCCTGGGCTGGATTCCAAGCCACCAGCTCAGGTATATGTGGCTGGCGCCTTAGCCACTTAAGCCACAGGTGCCAAGCCCCAAATTCTAAGTATCAAAACTGTTTCTCTCTTCTCCCTGACTCCAGTAAAAGAAAATTTAAAACAAAATTCATCTGAGTTATTATAGAATCATTTTCTTATCAAAAATTCCCTTCTAGAAAAAAATGCCATCCTTTAAAAATGCTTAAGCAATTCTCTGTTGAATATTAATGGAATTAAAATATGTTCGAGACACTATCCATCTGGTGAATTACTTATCCACCTAGTTTTCCACCTAGTGAATTTTAACTAAACTTTAAAAGAATCAAAAATCTTAAATTGTTTTTTAACTATTCTCTTTTACAATATAAAATGCACCTACCATGAGGAAGTCTTTGAAATAACTTCACTGAGCGCTGCTTCTCAGATTCTCCATGGAGAAGGAGCATTCACTAGTTAGTTAATGACTATAATTATTTCCAAACTATTGCCACTGACAATTTTATAAAGTACAATACAAATAAAAGGCTGAATGAATGGCATTTTGCATTGTACACAATATGAGTCCAAATTTTTTATTATTAAATTGAACAGACACTAAATGACTTAAATCATTGTGAATATTCCTAAATTTTTATTGCTGGTTTTTGTGCTTATTCCCCTCAATCCGGTGGTGCCGGGATCACAGTCGGCACAGGTCTGCAGACAGTGCTGTTAGGACCACTGTGCTAAGGGCTTTCCCCTGATAACAACATTGTAACAAAACTCTGAGATGGCTCATAACTAAATTGTCTGAAGAGTATGGACACTACTTAAAATATATTTCTGAGTATCTAAATAGCTATAAACAAGTCAAGGTTTCTAAAATCCTTTCCATTTTGTGGAATTTAAAAGCAAAAATAGCACAACTACTACAGAACGCTGGAATTCTTCACTATGGGAGGAATGAACATAGAAAATCGTTTTTGGAACTGTATACTCATGTCTACCTAAGTCCATTTTTTGTGTTTCCAGTTCCAGCTGTAAAGTAAGAAGGAAGAAAAAAAGAAGGGCTGGAAATTATCTGCAACCATGTAAAAAAAAAATTTTTTTTAAGTAGCTGTATTTACCTCATTAGATATATGGAAGATTAATTATATTTAGAAGATGAAAAGAAAAATCTTTGGGGGAGATTTCCGTACTTTTTTCCAACAGAAAAACCAATTTCCTATAAAAAGGTATTCATTGGAAGTAGCCGAGCTAAACGGCACATCAGAAGAAGTCATAGATCAGCTGAGTCTAAGAAAAGATTAGAGCTTCTGAGCGCTTGCGAAGTATAATTTGGGCTTCAACTGAGCGAGTTAACACTGGTTGACCTGCATGTTCTGCGTGTGTAATTTTCTGCAGAGATTACCGAAATCCAGTTCTGCAGACATCTGTGAACGATGCTGTTACCAACATGAGACTCTTCAGATGACAGGAAGCTGTCCCTCCAGTGTCCTAAACAATTTCACTGGATTTATAATCACTTCTGGATGTGGCTCAGGGACGTCTTTTAGGGGGATTTTATATCCCAGCTAGTTTGATAGAAATTGAAATAATTGATGTAAAAATCATTAAAAATCGAAAGCGCTATGCCTGTGTACAGGTATGCGTATGTGTATGTTTACAAATATAGTTACTATTATTTATCACACCTATCAAAAGTCTCACAGTTTACTTATCGTTTTGATTCATTAATAGGAGGATTGATTCCAAGGGTGGGACAGGCCTTTGATTGAGTCTTGTAGAATCGTAAGAATCAGGATAGATAGATACCACTTCCAGTTTTCCAGTTTTCACAAACAGAAACTAACAGTATTCGAGAAAGTAACCCCTTCAGCCCCCGGTTCTCTTATTCATCCAGTAATATAATTCTTGCCTCTACCTATCTCATATCATTGTCATAAAATGCAAATATGATAACGTAAGTAAAAACACGTTGTGAAGAAGGTAAAAAGCTGTGAAAATGCTGTATCTTTCCCATATTTCTAACATTAGAATATCCTTCCTATACATGCCGTTAGGCCACTTTGGAGTAAATTTATCTCCTAAAGCATGTGCCGTCCGCAATCAACACTGACATTCTCCCCTGACATTATCCACTGACATTATCCACTCTTAGAGGATAATGTTTACCTTTTCCTGCACTTACTCTCTGCTGGGGTAAGGCTGTAATTGTACTTAGCCTTGTGAAGCAGAGTAGATAACTTGTTAAATAATCAGGTTACTGATTTCTGTGGAGGCCTTAAAATTGTAACCAAGAACAGGTATCTTTTGCTACAGATTAAAAGCAACACCTTCATAATCCTGTAGGCAATTTATCTACCGAAGTCATAAGCCCTAGATTTGCCTGGATGTAGGAAAGCCCAGGGATGGAATGCCAAGGTATACAAAATCAATGGGAAAATCTCAATGGCTAAGTAAACTTTGGAGCAGAAGTGTCATGTTAGACCCAGATAGAAAGAACCCATTAGTAAAAGATGATTAATTTATGGTTAATATTTGGAGGGAATAAAATGTTGGCATGTTACATGCAACCAAAAAAATCTAATGAAGTACTACTTGGCCAGGCACAGAGAGTCATGCTTGTAATCCCAGTGCTTTGGAAGACTGAGGTAGGAGATGGTTTGAGATCCATGAGTTCAAGACCAGTGTGGGCAACATAGCTAGACTCTATCTCTACAAAAAATTTAAAAATTAGCTGGGTGCAAGGGAGTGCATCTGTACTTCTAGCTACTTGGAAGGCTTAGGCAGGGGGATTTCTTGAACCCAGGAGGTCAAAGTTACAGTGAGCTACAATTGAGCCACTGCACCCCAGTCGGGCCAACAGAGGAGATACTGTCGCTAGAAACATATATAGTGACTCACAGTTAATTAGGGATTGATTGTACAATAGGATCACTCTTTTCAAAAGCTTTTGTCTACTCATCACCTGGTCAGTAATGTAGTTTGGATACTTGACCAGGAGAAGCAAAAACTCAGGAGAGCTAATATTCATTTTGCCAAATGAAAGAAATAAGGTTAAACACAGGCAATTAAAAAAGCGTTATTCCTATAACACATATTCTAAGGGATTGGAAAGGAGGAGCCTCTATAAGTGAGGCTCATCAGAGGAAAAGTTTCTGAGTACCTGTATAGAGCTCAACTTCCCCGGCTATTCTTAAGACCTCTGATACATGACAGAGACAACTGGCCAACCAAGGAGCTACCATTAGAACAGGCTGAGCAGACAGAGTCTTTAGAGAGGGGCAGCGAATCTCCAATTTTCATCCAGTATTGGGCCATAGGTCATCTCTGATATATTCTATTTGCCTTCAGAGAGATTGTATAAAAGATTTATCATGTGCACATTCTTTTTTCAATCAATATACTTTTTTTTTTTAGTAGTTTCAGGCTCACAGAAACATTAAGCAGAAAACACTCAAAATATGCCCCTGTATATCCTCCCACCCTGTTTCCTTTGTATTTCTATGAGGAATTTATAAGCCATTACTGACATATTATTATGAACTAAATTTCACAGTCTGCATTAGGCTTTACTCTTGGCCTTGTGCACACTCTTGCTTAAGAACCTGAGTTTCTAATTAAATTAAGAAAATGTTCAGGGAGAGTCTATTCTATGAATATCTATAAAAATGCCTTGCTAACCTCTTTACTATTCTAAAGAAAAATTAGAAAATAGTTTTAATAAAGCAAAATGGAGGATTTGATTATAGAAATAAATAGATATCATGAAGGGAAAAGTCTTTCCATGACGGATCAGGGGAGCAAATGAGCTTAATGCATGTACAATGCACAGCAGTGGTGGGCATGGAGAAAAACCTAAGCAAATTCAACATCATTATCCTTGGAGTCTATATTTCTTATATAGACAACTTATTTGAATAGGGAGACCAAACGCGGTAGTGTTCTTGACAAGCTGAGAAAAAGATTGACTCATCTATTTCCAGCAAAGCGCTGGAACAGAGGCTCCAAGAAAAATTTAATCAAAATGAGAAAAAAAATCAGATAGGTGTGGAAATCACACATTTGAGAGGAAGAAAACGCAAGCACAGGACAAATAAAAAAGAATCATATGAAGATAAAGATTGTAGGCACTTAATCACCTAGTAGCCATGACCTTCCAGATTACAATTGCTTGTGGATGCTGAGATGATGATGTCATCATTAATATTCATGATTCTGGTGATCATGGAGCCGGCCCACTGGAAACTTTCTTCACAGCTACCTCTCACATGCAGTGGCATTAGCAAATAAGAGTGAAATAGAGCAGTACGGCATCATGGAGCTGGAGTTAAGATTGACTTCATTCCTTTCACAGGGGCCATTTCATTTTAATGGCAATGGGGCATAATTGCTAAATCAGGTTAAACACCTCTCACAGTGAAAATGCTAAAATCCTTAGACCAGAATGCTGGACATTTCTTATTGTGATGGGACTGTGCACCGACTAACAGTATTCTATCAGTTATTTTCTATATAATGCACGTACAATATTTGACCCAGCCATCTGCCCAGACATAGCCATATAAATCTTGTGTATATAAATTATAAAATTGATTATGTTTAGTTTCGATGAAAACTGGATTAAATGCTGGTTAAAATTACCTTCATTCTTCTAGACTGTTCTTACTAAACCCCAAGGTATTGAATCTCTCTACTAGGTTTTGAGAGTGCAGCAAAGCAAATTTCAGAGGGCCTAGGAATCTCCTAGGGCTCTTGTTAATATGCAGGAAAGGATTCAGAAGTCTTGGGTGAGAGTCAAAACTCTGCATTTCCTGCAGGCTCCTGCTATAGGTCCAAGAATGCAATTTAAATTGTGAGGCTGAGTTTAGCTTACAACCTCTGAAGTCAGTCACAACTTGGAAAAGTTATATAAGCCTCAGGCTTCTTTCCTCTAAAAATGGAACAATAGAAGTACCTATTGCTACTGTTGTGAAGTTCAAAAAAAAAAATAATAACAAATGTAGAATGGCAAGTTCAAGTCTACAGAAAATGCACCTCAAGACCTAGATCTTGTCACTTTTATTATTTCTGTGATCTCTCTGTCAATGAAGGGATATTCATTTCTCAGATCTTTTCCTAATTCCCTGATGCACTTGACAACATAATTATTGAGTCATACCAAAGGTAAGAGAATGATAACTAAGAAGTTAAGCCCAGTAAGGAACAAAAAAAGGTGGCAGGGGACAGCACACGAGGACCAAACTGTGTTGTATTTGACAATCAAAGCCAGAACAAGCTTAGGGTTGAAGCCAGAATGTTGATAGTCACTGTAATTTAATCATTCTGAATATTACTCAGGATAAGATTGACCTCTGAGGGTGGGAGAGAAAAGAGAACGAGAGGAATCCACAGTTGAGTTCAATAGTTTTGGTAATGTAGTTTACAGTTTGGTGAGGGATTTATGAGTACCACTTCTTAAGTTATTCTGCAAGGCTCTGGAAAGGTGTAATAGCAGCCATGTGGCATAGCTCTTTGAACTTTCTTTTCTAAAGCGTATAAGCAAAGTGAATAAGCTGCCAAGATCACACTTTTACCGTCCCCAAAGCTCCACCCTTCCCCAAAGCAGCACCACCAGCCAGACAGACCTGGATGCAAACCAACTTGCAGTGATTGCCCTTGACATGGGAAATGCACCTGTGAAAGAGAGCCCATTGGCAGAGGTGTCCCTGCAGTTATAGCTAATATAGGCACACCTCCACATTTTCAGCATCACTAATGGTAAAGAGAGCAATTGAAATTCTCAAATGAGACTTTTCCATAACTCCCCACTCTAGTTGAGCAGGGGTCAATTTTCCATGAGTGCTTTTTACTTTGGTAGCATAGAAAGCTTATTGAGTCTTGCTCTCCACCTTACTTCCTTTGAGCTTTATGTGTTTTTTCCATAAGAATTTTATATTGAAACATAGAACCTTATGAAGTATAAATCACTTACATCACCTGGGCAGAAGTTCATTGTATACTGGCTCTGGAATATGAAGAGCTCTCATGGAACAGGCCAGTTGGCCCCTGTGTTATCATCCTGATTCCCCACTGCGTTCTGCGTTCATAGATGGGTTTAACACCAGGGTCTGAGTTCTGTTTTCTAATGCTTATATGTACCTTCATATCCCTGAAGATATTTTAAAGTTCTTTTCTATCGTAGACTATTTGCAAAGATGTCTACTGCAATGGATATAACATCTATGTGACCCCAAAATTCTTATATTAAAATCATAACCCCCAATGTGATAGTATTAGGAGGTGGAGCTTTTGGGATGCAATTAAGTTATGAAGATAGATTCTTCACAAATGGGACTAGTGCCCTTTAAGAAAGAACCTCAGAAAGTTCTCTGGCCTTCTTTTCACCATATAAGGACACAGTGAGAAGTTGGGGCCATCTGCAATCCTCAAGAGGCCCCCCCCAGAATCCTACCCCACTGGGACTCTGATCTTGGACTTTTAGCCTCCAGAGCTGTGGGAAATAAATATCTATTGTTTACAAGCCACCCAGTCTATGGTAGTTGGTTATAGAAGTCTGAATTAAGAATTAAGGATAATTCTTCCCATCCCTCCGTGAACAGCCCTCTGCAATGTGACTATCACACTTCTCACTAAGAAGTGGAGCCTATTTCCCTATAGGCGGGATCTCAGCTGCCCCTGTAATGAATCCAATGCCATGAAATGATATTGCCTGATTTCTGGGACTGGACCTCCAGAAACTATGCATTTCTACTCCAACCACCTTGAAATGCTGACTTGAGACCGTACAAAAAGCCACAGCCAGCCTACCGGAGAATGGGAAGTTCCGTAGAGTAGAGATGAGTCGTTTCACCTGATCCCCTGGACCAAACAACCAACAGTCAGAATCAGCCACTAGCCATGTGGGTGAGCCCCTCTTAGACAGTCCAAGCCAGACAAGCCACCAGATGCTGGTCCCGTGATAGCCCTCAGGAGAGAACCACGTCACTGCCCAACTGGGCCCAACCTAAATCCACGAGCTACAGATTTGTGAACTAAGAAAATGGTTGTTTTTTTAAGCCACTAAGTAAGTTTTGGGAGTCGTTTGTACCACCACAACAGATACCTGGCATACTGCCCTTCCTCTGCCTCCTTTCATCTGAATAGATTGTTGTGTGTGAGTAGAGACAGGGCCACTGTACTGTAGCTGTCCCCTCAGATTTTAGACAGATTGAGAAACAGTGTTCTGCTTTACATCTGGGAGGACGGATGAATAAAGGTGAACTGGATTATTTATTCTAAGACTTGACTATTTCATCAAATAGAATCCCAGTGTTGGAATCCTTAGGATGGGCTGTTTAATGATAAGACCTCTCAGGTAAATTCTTTCCCAAACTAGAGTACTTTTCAATTATTCTTAGACAATTTCTTTTGTTATGAGATATTCCTCTCTTTCTTTTTTTTTTTTCTTTTTGCCAAAACAATCTTGTATGTGGTTTTTCTTTTATTATTTATTTATTTATTTATTTTGAAACAGGGTCTCACTCTGTCGCCCTGGGTAGAGTGCCGTGGCATCACAGCTCACAGCAACCTCAAATTCTTGGGCTCAAGGGATTCTCTTGCCTCAGCCCCCTGAGTAGCTGGGACTACAGGTGCTGGTCAGAATGCCTAGTTACTTTTAGAGATAAGATCTCGCTCCTGCTCAGGCTAGTCTCAAACTCCTGAGATCAGGCAAACCACCTGCTTCCGCCTCAGTAGTAGGATTACAGGTATGAGCCACTGTGCCCAGCCTTTAAATGTGATTTTTCAGTATTTCTCTTCCTAAATCAGAGTTAGATTTTGCTTCCCTTTTGATGGTCTCAGAACATGTTTCTTTTTCAACTGTGTGCTATTCTTAACCTCTTGGAGACGTGATGGGAGGACTGGGTTGGCAACTGGTACGGAGCCTTTCAGGCTCTCCCGGCTTCTTCACCTCCCAGCTACACCTCTCATGGTCTCCACAGCCCCCTCCATCCCACCCTTTGTTTCTTTTCCTCCCAAACTTCACTTCTGCTGCCAAAATACAACCCGTGTGCACTGTGATATGAATATGAGAAACCACACCACTAAGCAGCTTAGCCTGGACTTGACACCCAGATTATTGTTTCTTATTTGGCTGGGTCAGGGCAGCAGTGTATTTATTTTTCTCTTTGAAACCAGTGACAGTGATGACTGCACCAGCCCAGTGTCCAGAGAGTAAATGAAGGCGCAGAGCAGGTGGAGGCCTCTGGTCTGACCCAACACAGCCTCCCGAGCTCTGCTGCTCCGAGCCTGCTGAAACGGAGATGGAGCCATGGAGAGCTGCAGCCCAGACGCAGGTCGGGGCAGTGAGAAAAACCCGGTGGGCGGGGACGAAACAGGAGAGAAGTGAAGATAGATGGGAGAAGGAGGGAAATACAGGGGCTTGTGGTTGATAAGGATTAACCGGGGGATACTGCGAATATGCTCTTGGCATTTTTGCCTCTCTGCTGCTGCCCGGCAACCCCAGGTGTCCTCATTAACGCGCACACACAAGAAGCAGCAACAGAAAAATCAGGGTTTCCCAGACATGATAGTAAGCCGCCTCCTCAAGCCAAGTTTTATAAATCTATTAAATAGCTCCTTTCATTCACTTCTTGTCCCTTTTATCTTCTTTTTAATATAATTGATATGTACAAGAGAATATATAGATGATATAGGCAAATTATAAATTCTAGTAAGGTACTGAGAACCTGGAAACACAGCCAAACCCCGGAGCCAGATCGTTACCAATAACTTACCTCTCCTATTTGTTTCTTTTCATTTCATTCTTTTACTTCTTCCCCAGAAATAGTCACACCTCCGAATTTTGTTTTTTTAATTCCCTGACTGACTTTGCGCATGCCTACATGCCTTCACCCCAACAGCCATGCTTAAGCAATACTGTTTAATCTGGGCTGTTTGTGACCACTATGAAAATAATGCCATCCCAGCTGTGGCCTTACAGGATTGGATTTTTCAATTTTCCATCATTTCTGAGATTCACCCGTGTTGTCATAGGTAGCTTTGTTTTATTATTTTTCACTACTGTCACGTGGATTTATTCGCTTATTCTGTTCATGGAATCAGAGTTGTTTCCGAGTTTTTTGCTATCGTGAAGGGTGTTTCTATAAATATCCTCCTATGTGCTTCCTAATACTCGTGTGTAAGTGGATCTGTATCAAAAACACTTAAAAATATAGTTATAAGGTCAACAAATATAAACAAAGCATATGAGAATATATTTAAAAATTTGAAAAATTATATTCTTGTAAGCAAAAATACTGGAGTAAATTCATATGAAAGAAATTTATAGTAAATGTATATGAACTACAGTAATAGTAGACAAGATATTCCTGAAGAAAAAAAATATCCTATATGCCTTATCCCAGGCATGCTCAAACTATGGCCCACGGGCCAGATACAGCCCACTTAGGACATTTATCTGGCCTGCTGGGTGTTTTTGCTGCTGCTGCCTGTCCTGCTTAGCACCGACTCATCCCAGGACCCGCAGTCCGGCCCTCCAATGGTCTGAGGGACAGTGAACTGGCCCCCTGCTTAAAAAGTTTGAGGACCCCTGACTTATCCTATATGATATAAACACTTATTATGAAGCTACGTTAATTGAGACAGGATAGTATTGGTGTAGGAAAAGATAATATATCAATGGTATAGGATTAAGAGTCTAGAAATAAAAACTACAATACATGATATAACAGGTCTTATAGATCCTGGGACATGCAGGACTAAATGATGAAAGGTGTTAATGTCATTGGTTCTCTGTTTGGGGAAAACAAGGTAATTGGATGTCAACGTTGGATCATTTATAAACATCAATTCCAGAAAATGATCTTACTGAAAAGAGTACCAGTTCAAACGCTTTAGAAGGAAATGTCTTTCTGACTCTGAGGTAGGAAAAGCCTTATTATGCAAAATAAAAAAAAATTCTAATCATAAAAGAAAAGGTGTATACATTTGAAATTTTTAGTTTGTAGGTTAAATTTTTAAACTACATTAAAATTTAGAACTTCCATTCCCTGAAGGGCATCACATACAAAGTAGACGTACAAGAGTACAAGATGCAAAATAAGAGAAAATATTTTTAAACTATACTGGAATATGGATTAATATACAAAGTATATAAAAACTCTGGAAAATTGATAAAAAATGTGACAAAAGAAAAATGGAAAGCTTGAAAAGATCTCAAATGAAAGTCAATTAGCTTAATTAACAATGAAGGAAACACAAATGAGAACAGCAATTCCCCTCGTGAGCATTGCCAACCTAGGAGGCATGAAATAAAACGAAATTCATACTTGCTAGACTGGCAATACTGAAGAGGGAAAATTGGTACAATAGCTTTAGAAAACAATTTAGTATAATTTAGAAAACTAAATATTAATTTGTATGCCCTGTAACCAAGCATCTCCACTCTTGGGTATTTACAGAGAGTACCATGAAAAGAGTATATACACTCTTTTTCTTTTCTTAAGAAAGAAAAAAACCTGTATAAGAATTGTAATACTCAAGTCACCTTTGATGACTTCTGCAATTACAAGAGGTGCTCAAACTTGACTTGTGTTCATCTTTTTTTATCAGTATATATTGAGTATTATAATTCTAATACAGCTTTTTTCTTTTCTTAAAATGTATACAAGATAGTTACCTAATTTGGGAATACAGACATACATACAGTCACTAATTTATCATCGTTACCTTACAGTACATCGTAAAATAACAGTATTAATATTTCCAGACTTTATGGCCACCCTAAATGCATCTTAGGGAAGCCTTCAGTTCTAGTTAAACGTGGAGATACCCCAAATCCTCCCCATCCCAACTATGTCTTTGCCCAGCCTTTTGAAAAACATACTTATTTTTTGCTTTGTGGATTGCAGCTCCCTAGGAGAATCTGATTAAATGGTGAACTCTACGCAGACTCTCTCCCATAAAAAATTCACTGCTTCCCTGAAGTTTTTCTTTGCACTATGTCAGGGTCTTTGTTTCTTGGGTGGAGAACCTGCTCTAAGCCATTCTCTTTCTAACGTCAGAGATTCAGGAAGGCGCATGGGCTACACACCTTCAGTCTAGAACCTTTGGGTTCTAGACTCCCAAATGTGTTCTTCCTTCCAGTCAGCATTTTGGGGCAACTGAACCTCACATACCTCTCCTAAATAAGGACAGAGCAACAGGAGCTCCAGAATCAGTGCCAAGGGTGCTTAGGTCTGAAGGTCCTCAGTTGAGCAGGTACAATGACACAAGTGGGCTGAGGGAGAACACCCACAAAGCTCCAGCTGGGGCTGTCAGGCTCTGAGGAATGTTGGTAGGAATGATGTGAACAACCTCACACTTATAAATCCATTTTTCCTGAGTTACCAAGAGTCCAGCATTCTAACCAAGTAAAATAGACTCATCACCATCTCTGCAGCTCCCTTCAGTATGAAAAGACAGGTTTCATTTCCAGTGTGCAATTAGATTCACAGCCAATCCTTAAAAACGTGGGTATTAATTTCTAACCATAATGGGAGACGTAAGAATGTAAAATTATAGAGGTCTTGGTTTGACCAACAGATATAATGATTAATTATAAATTACTGCATGAAGAGTAAAATGTTCATTCAGGAGGAAGGAAGAATCCAAGGAGATTCTAAGAGCATGCTCTGGATTACCCTCCTGTGGAAAACGAGGGTGATAATATTCTTATCTCATAAAGGTCCTATAAGAATAAAATGAGATAGCACCTGTAAACTGTGTAGGTCACTGGCACATGGAAAGAAATTTAAAAAACTGAGCTATTCATAAAATTACTTAAATCTATGCCTCTTTCTCCAAATATTTTTGATGTTGTATAATTTGTTTTAATTCATCATTAACAGAGAAACTAAAAGAATATCATTGTTACAGCTCTTTAAAAAAGAAGCATTTTCGTCAGCACCTGTGGCTCAAAGGAGTAAGGCACTGGCCCCATATGCTGGAGGTGGGGGGGTTCAAACCCAGCCCCAGCCAAAAAAACAAAAAAGAAGCATTTCATGTACACTAACAAATTCTTGTGCACACCAGGTAAGCTGTCATTGTGATACTTCTGTATAGCATATAGGACGCAGACACAGTCTCAAAGACAAAGGAACAGTTCCCTGAGACGGAGGAGACAAACAGAGAGATATTTCAAATACATCAATTTTTTTTAAGAGATACATTTAAGATACTTAAGTGATAAAATGGGGATAGGAGTACTAGAAAAAATGGTTGAATTCTTTAAAAAACAGTCCACCTGTTAAAAAGAAAACAAAGTCTTCCCTGGTCTTATTGCCAAAAAGATTATTGTTCAATTTTCTCATGTTATAAGGAAAAATGCTTTACAACTCATTTCTGAAATCATATAACATTACTAAAACTTTTAACGATCTCATTCATTCAAAAAAATCCAAAACTCTCAACTTCTATAAAGCGTCTGAATCTAGCTCTCAAACTAACCTGTAGTTTAATGAGATATAGTTTTTACCCAGAGAAGACCATGGCCCAGTAGTTGAGTTGGATTCATCTCCCGGAATCACTCTCCGTGGCCTTCATATTCTCATACCTTCTGATCCTGGGCTTCATGGTCTCTGTCAGCTGACTCTCCAACATTTTAGCTCCCACATTCCCTGGCACTGCTCTGTGAAACCTATTCTCTTTGCAAAATGTTCCCCACACCCACCTTAACTAATGCCCTTGATATCATGGAAAATCCTTCTCTATCAAATGATTACCTAGGACTCCCTTCCTCTATAAAGTTATTATTCTTAAAGAAGTCGGTCTCCCTTCTCTATTTGAAGCCCTTCTTTCTGCCTATTTCATGCAAGAATGAGTATATCTGCACAAACTCAGGCATCCCTTAAAAATATGAATTCTTTTTAGATGGAATTCCCAAAGAAAAATCGCCCACATCTATGAGAACTCTTACTTGGCTAATGAAGGAACATGTGGCATGTTGGTGAATATTGATGAATTTACACAACTTTATTTTTTAGTACTAATATTCAACAAACAGAAGTAAAGCAGCTTTTATTTTTTTACATTAAGAAGATGATTCTGGAGCCAAATGATTTGGTTACTAATCCCAGTTCTATTACTGCTGTGTTATTCTCTCCAAACCTCAGTTGTTTCATCTGTTAAATGAGGGTAATAAACAGTATCTACTTAATAGGATTATGTTGATGATGAAATAGATTATGTGTGTGAAGTATTTTAAAAGGGGGCATGGCAGGTATAGAGCAAAATAAATGTTTATTTATTGCCATTTATTTATTAAACAATCTATATAACCAGACATTTTCTGAGGTTTAAGTATTTACCTCACATGATGGAGATCACCAAGTTATGAAAGTGTCAGTTTGGTCTGAATTTAAGCATGTGCCTCTCCTTCAGAAGTTCTGAATTCATATTCGAGGTTGACAACAAGAATAAATTCTTGTTTCTTATACAACACCTACAACAATTGGACTTGCCAATACTCTGTGTTCATTTCTGCCTACAGAACAAGTGCAAAGTTATCCATTACCCCCTGGGGCCAAATCCTGTGGATGCCACACTTTCTATCCCACTGACCTCACCTGTGTTAGACATTGTGGACCCTCCTTTTTCTTCTTCCTCGAACTTCAGAACACATACCCTGTTGGATTTCTTCCCTTTTATTCTACCCTATACTTCTTAGGCACTTGTGAGAACCTCTTCCCATTCTTCAAATAGTGCTGTGGCCTAGATCTCTTTCCTTCCCACACTTACCTGGAGTGATGCCATTCTCTCCTAGAATTTCTCCAGGCTGCTGACTCCATCTCCTAAGTCTAAGCCCCCATCATTTCCAACCTGGCCTACACAAATTGTCCCTGAATAGTCCTCTACCTACCATCTTTTCAGCCCTTTAAGATTTCCCCTTCATTAGCCAAGAATATGGGGAACGGAGAGAGGGAGAAGAGAGGGGAGGGTGGATGGAGGGAGGGTGACTGCTGGGATCATGCCTATGGTTCATCTTACAAGGGTACATGTGAATCTTTCTAACTGTAGAATATAAATGTCTTAACACAATAACTAAGAAAATGACATGAAGGCTATGTTAATCAGTTTGATGAAAATATTTCAGATTGTATATAGAACCAGCATACTGTACCCCATGACTGCATTAATGTACACAGCTATGATTTAAAAAAAAAAAAAGATTTCCCCTTCACACAGCCACTAACACTCTACATGATTTCCCTAGACAAGGTCTTAAAATGTTTAATAGATCTATCCCTTCTCCTTCTTAATGACCCACATTACGATGGCACCCCCCAACTTTGTGTCACTCAGAATATACTCAGTTCAGACGAAGAATAGAGTTCTAAAAGTTGTCTTGGGAATTTACTTTTATTCAAATCACCTTCCATTATAAATTGTTGGCTGTCCTATTAAAATTAATTAAAATAGGTTCTGAACTCCAGTAAATAAAAATTACCTGATCTCTTAAGCTGGAATTTTTAGAATAAGGCAGTTATGAGCAACAGATACACACATTATATATTGTTGCTGCTTTTTTTTTTAACAGAAGAGATCTAAGAAATAATTTAGATTTTTCACAATCATGCGAGGATATGATAGAAGAATGTAAACTTGAATACAAGTATACTCATCTACTTAAACTCAGTCGAGTAAAGGACGCATTGATGGGCTCCTGCTTAATGGGCACAATGTAGGGGTGTAGGGCACACTTTGGGGAGTGGGACACAACTAACTACAAGAGGGACTTTGCCTAATAAGTGCCAATATTATGACCTGGCTGGTTGTACCTTCACATTAACCTGAAATTAAAAAAAATTAAACAATACAGTAGTGTATAAAATAATATTTAAAAGAAGGACCCAGGAAAACAATAAAGATTGGCAAATTCTATAATTTGGCACTATCATCCAAGAGTTTGGAATTTGGAGCCATTATAAATTTCAGATCCCCCTATTATAGAACTGCTACCATCAATCTTTGCTATAAACAAAGGAGCATTGGTTGCAGCACACATGCCTGAGAACCCTCTGTCCGTGTATAGACACCCCGTGTGGGGATGTATGGGAACTCAAGAGAGATTGCTAAAAGATAAGGGCAATGGCACGACCAGCTGTGCCAGGAGCCAAAGCTCTGAGTTCGTCTTGACCAGGGCCCTGCTTCCCAGAGGTGGGAGGACTGAGCTAATTAACGAGCATTTCAAGAGTTCTCGCCTTCAGAATGAGGGGCTTTAATTACACAGATCTCTGAGGCCCCTGCCAGTTTTGAAATGGGAATGTCTAACTTTTACACATTCACAGAACAGAGCAGCGTCCCCTCACCCCCGCAAACATGCTTGAGAAGGATCAAGTGCCTAGCGTCTCTCAGGTCACTCAGTTCAAAGGCCACTTGGATGTCCAGATATGGCGTGTCCCTGGTTGACACTCATGCAAGCTCCACTTTCAGGGGCTAAAGGCTTTAGCCTCCTCACTCCCTTAACCATGTTGGATATTTTCATATAATGTAGCCCAAATTGTTCTAGATTCAACTCAGAATATTCAATGTAAAATACCCCAGCTTCACAGGTAAAATAAAGATCCCTCCTGACCCCTCCTTCAATTGACATGCACTAACCAATCATAAAAGAAGGCTGGAAGCACAGCCAGCGTGTGTTTTTAGCACCACTTTCTAATGTTAGAGTTATAATCACTGCATGCAGTAAAAATCAAAGGTAGAGCTAACTATATCAGACAAGTTAAGACGTTTATGTCATACAGTCATCCCAGCTGGAGGTTTAATGCACTGGATAGGATTATAAGTGAATTGGATTGGCATCTCCGTTCACACCACATTTTGCTTTGTGATGAGCTGCAGGCCAGAGTCTGTATAGTTTGACTTATGGCTCAGTAGCATAAGCAAGAAAATATGATGAGAAGGAAAACAAGTCTGCATTCTACAGGGTATTGAGCAGAAAGCCATCCAGGCCTTAAATAGCTCTGCTGATATTTGACCTTGTAGGTTCTAGACTACTCTCTCTATATTTTCCACAGGAAGAAAACCCTTGACAGATAGTTACTATCGTACCTCTGGCAAATACAGGTAGGGTCTTGAGAAGAAGATGGGGAAAGAACTCAACAGGCCTGTCTGTATTACTCAAACAAGAAAAAGAACACAATATGATTTGCAGAGCTCAAGCCAAGCCGTCCACATTCCCCAAGCCGGAAGTAGTTCGAAACTCACAAAGAAAATCCCCAAATGCTCTAGTTTGCTTTGATTTGAAGCCTTGTGTGTGTCAGAAGACATGTACGCCTTGGAATTAAGTCATAAAAATGTACAAAGATGTGATGTACTGGAAAAATAGACAATTATTTAGCCAGCATGAATCCAGAAAGTGTGAGATACCTCTCACAGATCACAGCCCCCAGAGCCTCCTGGAAAGAGAGTTCCACATGTCACTTACCCTATGACGATACAGGAGATGGCAGTTCCCAAGAAGGCATATGTCAAAATAGATCCTAAGTTTTGAAAAAAGTGTCTCTGGGGAGAAAGAAATTAGAGTACATCAGCTTTTTTTCTTAGTGCAACAGAAAATAAAAATTAATGTGTGCATCGGACAGGCCCTTCCTTCTCTCCTAGGTGAATTCTGGTTTTGGAGCCTCATTCCTGGTCTTATTCTATTGATAGAGGCTTGGATGATTTACATGCAAAGGATGGGGGGTGGGGGGGAAGGCAAGAAACAGAAAAAACCTTCCTCTGGAAGGCGATTTGGAAGGGATGGAGGAGCCAACTGCCAGGACTGGCTGGACCTGGGAGGAAGCGGGTAGATGACGTCTATGAGGTGTCAGGGTCAATTAACGGCCGTTTTATTGTAAGTGCAGCTCCTTTAGCATTTACAGATACATGTTCTAAGAAATCTAAGTTGTCTCTTGACTTTTATTGGATGTCTGACTTCTCTGACTTTTATATGTATTCTGAAAGTGATGAGATCAAAACTTTAAGACCTATAACAATTCATTATTTTAATGAATCAGCCCAAAACGACTCCTAATTTGGGGGCTGGTGATGAGGAAGGATGACCTGAGTGAATCCAGCCTTCTAAGTCTATTCACATGCTGCTTCCGGAAAACTCCCAGTTCTTTCAATGGGAGCTGAGTAGCCAGAAGTGACAGCAGGAGGGAGCCTGGTGTACAAGAGAAAATCAGGCTGCAGTGATCACGCCACCTGCTGCAGAGCATGACCTGCTGCAGAGCATGACTGGTTAAAGGGATGAGAGCCCCAGGAATCTCTCAGGGAAGGAGATGAGCAGCAGAAGAGCGGCCACATTACCTCCATGTCTCAAAACCCGTACAGGCCACAGTCTCCCTCTGTAGCTCAGGGAATGTGACTACTTAAATTCTTACGTGAATTATAATATGTAACATGTGCAGAGTCAGGCTGAGTCTAAGTATTGTCAGATAAGTGCATAGAAACTTCAAAACTGGATTTTCTCTCTCTGAGTAACAACGTCATTCTTCAGTTTTCACTTTGACAGATAAATTCAACATTAACCAGCGATCTCTGGTCATAATCATCTAGAATAACACCATCCAATAGAAACATAATAAAAGTTACACATGTTATTAAAAATTTGTTACTGGACACATTTTTTAAAAAAGATGAAATGCACTGTGATAATATGTCCATTAATCTACTATATCTGAAATATTATCATTTCTATATTAAATCAATATAATACATTACTTTACATTATTTTTTAACATAAAAATCCACTGTGTATTTTATTCTCAAAGTGCATCTCAATTCAGACTAGCCACATTTCAAGGGTTCAATACCTGTGTGTGACTAACAGCCTGTTTCTTAGACAGAGTAAGTTTAGAAGAATTCTAGAACTCTAAGCATTCAGGTTTGAATCGATACCACATAATCTAAGATGATATCCTTACCAAAGAGGTAAACCCACGAAAATAACTATTATTTCATTAATGGTGGTAAAATTCTCTATTTAATGATAAAATAAAAAAAAAGATCACTGTATATATTTACCTTCTTTAGACTGTATCCTGCATGAAATATAATCGGTGGTAGTAAAACATTGAAGAAGATTTCTGGATCAAATGTCATCTACCAGAAAAGACAAAAGCACAGTTAGAAAGACATGGTTGGGCCATTAAAAAATTTGTCTTACAAACAGTTTCTATTGCTAAGGTTTTATTAACATATTATTAAATTAGCACAGAGGAAAATATGAGAAAATGGCTGGGTGTGGTGGCTCATGTTTATAATCCAAGCACTTTGGACTTTGGGAGGTTGAGACAGAAGGATCACTTGAAAACAGGACTTCAACACCATCCTGGGCAATGTAGTGAGACCCTATCTCTACAAAGAATAAAAGTTAGCATGATAGTATACAACTCTAGTCCCAGCTACTTGGGAGGCTAAGGCAGGAAGGTTGTTTGAGCCTAGGATTTTGAGGCCGCAGTGAGCTAGGATGATGCCACTGCACTCTATCCCAGGCAACCGAGCAAGATCCTGTCTTTAAAAAAAAAAAAAATTCTACTGGGACCTTCTCAAATTAAAAAGCTTCTGCACAGCCAAGAATATAGTAAGAAAAGCAAGCAGACAGCACTCAGAATGGGAAAAAATATTTGCTGGTTATGCTTCCAACAAAGGTCTAATAACCAGAATCCAAAGAAAACTCAAACGTATTAGCAAGAAGAAAACATGTGATCCCAACTCATGGTGGGCAAGAGACTTAAAGAGAAACTTCTCCAAAGAAGACAGATGCATGGCCTACAGACATATGAAAAAATGCTCATCATCCCTAATCATCAGAGAAATGCAAATCAAAACTACTTTGAGATATCATCTGACACCAGTAAGATTAGACCATATCACAAAATCCCAAAATCACAGACGCTGGAGGGGATGTAGAGAAAAAGGAAGACTTCTACACTGCTGGTGGGAATGCAAACTAATACGTCCCTTTTGGAAAGTCATATGGAGAATACTTAGAGATCTAAATATAGATCTGGCATTTGATCCTATAATTCCTCTGCTAGGTATATATCGAGAATACCAAAAATCATGCTACAATACAGATATCTGTACCAGAATGTTCATTGCAGCCCAATTCACAATTGCTAGGTCATGGAAGAAGCCCAAGTGCCCAATGACCCATGAATGGATCAATAAATTGTGGTATATGTACACCATGGAATATTATGCAGCCCTAAAGAAAGATGGAGACTTTGCCTCCTTCATGTTTACATGGATGGAGCTGGAAAATGTTCTTCTTAGCAAAGTATCTCAAGAATGGAAAAAAAAGTATCCAATGTACTCAACCCTATTATGAAACTAATTGTTAACTATCATAGGAAAGCTATAATTCAAATGGAGTCCAAGAATATCAGGAAAGGGGTGAGGCAGGGGAGGGAAGGGGGAGGATGGGTGAAGGGACGGTGATTGCACGGATCACACCTATGATTATTCCTATAAGGGTACATGTGAATCTTTCTAAATGTCGAATATAAATGTCTTAACACAACAATTATGAGGATGACATGATGGCTATGTTGGCCAATTGGATGAAAGTATTTCAAATTGTATATGGAAACAACACACTGTATCCCATGATAGAATTAATGTGCACAAATATGATCTAATAAAAAAAAAGAACAAATGAAAATAGGAGAAAACAAAATTGAGCATAACTATAATTTTTGAATGTAAAGCCATCCTATAGCAAATGACAATAACAAAAACTCACTGAAATCTCTATGAGAAAAAAAAAATGAATTAGTTATCCATTCTTCTTATTTTAAATTTTTTTTATTATATTTTAATTTTTCTCAACAAAATAGTAGTGCTAAGTCATTTTGGCTTCTGACAAAGATTTATTTCATGTTTTTTCCAAATAAAACATTTGTTGGAAATTCGCTCTTCACTTTCCCCATTTTATCCTCTTCCAGAGTTTAACATATTTTCTAGACGCCATGAAGAAACACAAGTTAAAATAAACTTGGCCACAAGACAATTATGACTTCTTATGAAGTACACTGAAATGAACTGTACATTTTTTTGAATCCAATGTTGCTATTTGCTAGGCATTTAATCTCTAAAACTTTCCCAGATTCATCTTCCTATTTCCCTATTCTCTTAGCTGTTATCCTTCTCTCTATCTCTCTCTTTCTCCCTTCCATTCTCTGTCTTACATACACACATGCAAACACACATTTTGTGCCTGAATTATTACTCATATCTGAAGCTATATCTTAAAAATTATTTCCCTGTGAAACTGCCTGATCCCCTGTCCAAACGGACCATCCTATGATCTCTGCTTTTCTGGCACTAGGGGCCTTCTCTGGTGGGATCTGTGTTTCATCCCACACTGTGAAATCATTGGTTTGCGTTTGTCTCCCCAATTAAATTGTATTGCAAAGATGCCTCTGTCAATTCTGAGCTGCCGCCAGCCCTCCCAGGTCCTAGCCCAGTGCTCAGCATACATTTGCTGCCTCGGTAGATGCTCTGAAGGAAAAGATTAAGAGACCATGGAAGAGAATAACCAGGAGGAATAGGTTTGGGGTGGGGTGGCCAGGGAGGGTCTCTGAGGAAGTGACATTTAGACCAAGAACCAAAAGCAAAAAAGTGGCCCAAACTGGAGAAGAGTGGAGGGCAGAGACCCCCAGGAAAGACTAACATGAGCAAGGTGCTTTTAAAAGTCAAACCCATTGAAATGCAAAGAATTATACTCACTCACATGGCAGGTAAGAATCATTTAAGCCAAAACGAAGAAAAACCTCTCTTGGTTCCATTTCTCTTTCACTTTGGGCCTGGTGGGGTATTGTCAGAAGCTCCCATCCCCCTTCCCCATACTGGCCCTTCAATCCTGTTCATCTTCATATTTGGGGAGGTGGAGGAAGTAGGCGTCATCTAACTCAACCTGGGCCCTCCCGCAGACCTGGCAGGCACCCACTGAAGGCACAAGCCCTTGCACCAGCAAGCATCCATGTGGGTCGGGCGTGGTCCATCTTGGACCCTGAGCTCTCTGTGACAGTCTCCCTTTTGTCCCTGGCCCACATGGCCTTGCTCTTATGCTAAGTCTTACCCTATAAGCAATTCTGATATTAGTTTGTCATGATTCAAATCCATGAGAAGTAGGATGTGATGGGCCCAACTCATCTTTTGTATCAGGCCTAGGGTCCCCTGGAGCTGGCATGGTTATAGATTAGCTGACTTTGGGTGGGTAACAATTTCTAGGTCCATCAGCCATGGCTCCTAGAGTCCACATGCTCCTTCCTTCTGGAACAATGAAGGATGTGCCAAGATTCCTAAAGTTCTGTCTACTACGGTCACCACTTCTGAGCATTTAGCATGATGCTCTCCATGTAGAAAGAGAAGAACAGAAATACTTCCTATATACTTCTGCTCTTGATCAAGCCAATGGCCTTATGTTTGCTTGCTTTTATAACTTTCTCTCCTGTTTCTCCTAATAATGGGTAAGCTTTTTCAGCTGAGAACATGCTGGTGCATTTATTTGTTTCTCCACATTGTACCTGTCCTAGTTCATTACCTGACAGGAGAGGAAGACATTTTGCAGGTTATTAGCTGACTGGAGAGGGTGCCTGGGAAACCCTCAGTGTAGGAACATTCATCAGCTCTCTGCCCTTTTGTTGGCTTATCTGAAACCAAAAGTGTGCATGAGTACCAGGGCACTCTCTGTAATTAAATACCTGAGCAAAAGAGAGAGGCCGATAAGAAGAAAGGAAGAACTATTTTCTTAGCAAGCACCTACTCTGTTACAGGCACCTCGTTGAAGGTTTTAAGAATAGTATTTCATTTAGTCCCCACAGGAGAAAAGAGAGGGAGAAATTCATCCATCTCATTGGCTCAGTCATGAGATCATTAATTTCGGGGTGTACACTAAGACACCGGGGATCACATAGTGACTAAATCCACCTTACACGGGAGAAATCTAAAGTTTAGGAAGGTTTTGACTTGTCAAGGTCAAGCAGTTACCTGATGATTGAACTAGGATTATAGACCCAGGTTTTTGTCTCCAAAGCCTGCCTGAGTTTCCTATATTCAGTCATGCGGCACATAAAAACATTTTGGTCAACGACAGACAACATATTCAACAGTGGCCTCCTAAGATGATAATACTGTATTTTTAGTGTACCTTTTCTAGGTTGGAGATTTAGATACACAAAAACTCATCACTGTGCTACAACTCCCCATTGTGTACAACTGCCGGGAGTGCTCAGCACAGTGACATGCCGTATAGGTTTGCAGCCTGGGACAAAGGGCTCTGCCATGTGGATTCATGTAAGTGTGCTGTGAAATCGCCCGATGCATTTCTTGGAAGTCATCCCCATCATCAAAGGACACATAACTGTACCCTAACACACTGTATCCTGAAAAAACAGGGAGGGTCTACCTTCGATTCTGCCACCTGAAATTACGTGAGTTTTACTCTCCCCACGCCCTATTGTCCTTGAGAGAATTTTTATGCTTAGAGTTAAAAATACAGTAGGCTGCTCTCTGTGCGACTTTAGACAGTTTATCGCAATGTTATTTTCTAAAAATGAGTGTATCTTATTCAATGGCAAAAAACGTATTTGTTTGCAAAATAGTCACAAAGGACCTTTGTGTTAGGCTTGTGCTGGACCATAGAGGCAGAGGGGGGAGCAAGTCCTGCCCTGGGGGGTTCCCTGCTGCTTCCCTCCCTGAGCTTCCTGCCTGCTCACCTGAGTTGTCCTAAGTGCTGTGAGAGAATAACAAGGAGAGATTGGCTTCAGGTGGGAGGGTCAGGGAGAAAGTGACACTTAAGCCGAGATCCGAAAGCAGAAAAGGGGCCAAAACAGGAGGCTAGTGGAGGCCAGAGAGTTCTAGGAGAAAACAACATGAGCACAGATCTGGGGTAGGAAAGGCCTGTGCTTTTGAGAAGGACCAAGATGGCCAGAAGGGTGGGCAGGGTCAGCAAGGACCAGAGGGTGGAGAGACGAGGCTGAAGAAGATGAAGGTGAGATTGGGCAGCAGTGGGAGGTAAACAAAACAGAACCTCAAACAGAACAGGTGCCAGTGGAGGGCTGGGGAAGGGGCAACAGGGATCTGATTAATCCATTAAGAGAATCACTTGGGTGATGACTGTGTAATCCAGGTGAGAGAGGTTGGTGGCCAGGAGTTGGGGAGAAGGGGGCAGTTCTGAGATAAACTGGGAAGATAGAATGGGCAGTTGAGGTGGTGCCTGTGGCTCAAAGGAGTAGGGCGCTGGTCCCATATGCTGGAGGTGGTGGGTTCAAAACCAGCCCTGGCCAAAAACCACACACACACACACAAAAAAGAATGGGCAGTTGACAGGTTAGGTGTTGGGGACAACAGAAAAGGGAAAAATTAATTCTTCTGAGTTTTTAAGTAACTAAGAAGGCCCCAGGTCAGAGTCTGCTAACTAGTGGCTGCTCATTAAACGCTGGTTTCCTTCCGGTCCCACATATTCCACACTCCAGAGGAAAACTGTGTTACTGACGTTATGACGCAGGCATGATGAAACCCAGCCATTTCTTTTGTTACCCTGGCTCATTCAAAAACCTGAGTGAAACCTCCTTCTGAATGCAACAGTCAACACAGAAGGTAAAAACGATGATTTTCACATCCCATGTGCAGAGTGGCCATAAAGTTCACGAGCAATTTAAAATAGCATACAACTTACAATTACACATGAACCTCATGGCTGCCGTGTATGAAACCAATGCATTAAAATATTTCACTCTCAGAAAATCAACCTAATTTTCCCAGGTTTTGTGTTTTATAATGGATTCCGGGATCTTAATACAGCCATTAAGTATTGGTCCAGAAATTTTGTAATGGCTTTTTAGAGAGAAGGTTAATGTTCTGACTCTATGGTTTAGCTCTCTAATCTCTGGATTTTAATAAATGAAAACATAGGCACCAAATGAAGAGAAAAAACAAATCCTTTCAGTTCATGACCTAGGTTCCTTCTGTTGTATAAATTATTTGGAGCAGTGTTTAAGGCTGTGAACGCTCAGAGCCAAGCTCCCTGCCTTCAGATCCTAAGCTCCTTAATTGGGACAACTGTTTAAACTCCCTGTGTCTCAGCTTCCTCATCTTTACAATGAACATGATAAATGATGTGGGACCTAATTCTCAGGCAGTTATACGAATTGAATAAATTAACATTTTAAAGCCCTTGAAGCCCTGAAATCTAGAGAGCATGTTGTGTTCGTTACTGAAGAAAATAAAACATGACTAAATATTTTTAAGTTACCTCATTTGAAGAAACCACACTATTGTCACAAACTCCTTTTTTTTTTTTTTGAGACAGAGCCTCAAGCTGTCCCCCTGGGTAGAGTGCTGTGGCATCACAGCTCACAGCAACCTCCAACTCCTGGGCTCAAGCGAGTCTCCTGCCTCCGCCTCCCAAGTAGCTGGGACCACAGGCGC